>CAJDSM010000339.1:20210-37900 GCA_903981925.1 Ostrea lurida
ACACAAGAATCTCTACAGATTTTATACCATATAGTTATTGATTTTCTGACGGAAATCACAACGTTAAAAGCAGCAACTTTTGTCTCCCCAAATTATTTTCCATTTCATCTGAATATTTATACACTCTCCTCATTCTAAAATTCTAAAAATATCTTCCATTTCATGTGAATGTTTATGTAATTCGGGGATTCTCTCTCTCTCTCTCTCTCTCTCTAATAGAGAGAATGAGGCGATATTAAAATCTGATAAGTACTAGTTATGTACATTTAAAATAGACGCAATAGTAGCATAGGTAGTGCGAGAATTTTCAATTAAAGGGGGTATTGGTTCAGGCCAACCATCCAGCTACTTATGTTGCATCTTTCCAGCATGAACGTACCGACATGGCGTATGCTTGGCAATGGTATGCTCAAAGAGTACTCATATAAGCTATTACACTATCATGCAATTTTGGCGCAATGTGATTTATAAGAGAGTGTAAATTAATGTGCGTCTCTTAACCATAGTAAAAATGTTTTAAATGTAATCAAAGTCCCACATTTGTGGGTTCACACTATATCTTTCTTAAGCGATTGTTGGTTCCATTTTTTCCTATATGGTGTTCGACATGGGATCGCTATGCAGAGGGGGGGGGTGTCGGCAATGTTACCAGCAGATTTCTTGTATTCGAAAACACTCTCCTCAGCTGTGCGGCTTTTTTTGTGTCCAACTCGGTTTATTGTGTTCGAAGGATACCGCAGCATAGTTACTATGCACTTGGTAGGGGAAATGGGAGCGCTATCACTGTATGGCCAGTTTTGGCGATTGTCATGAAGTATCTGAAGTGACAATGTTAAAGCTTAGGGGCGTTCGTCGCCCTGTCTGTTCATGTTTATCAAAATGTTTAGACGGATCTTTTGTAGGAACCGTACCGAACTCCCTCTGACACTTTTGCTTTTTCGGATTGTCTCTCTTTTGATATTTAGTCTATGCTGGCATGTTGCATGCGGTGGTTAACATGACGTATATACATACTAAATGCATTAATTAGTCGTTTTTGATTAAGAGAGCAGCTTCAATAAGTTAAGCTTAAAATTACCTGACAAAAATCGATTTTGCGGCAAGATTTGCTTGTGATCCCCTCCGACTTAGCCTGGGACGCCCACTGGTGGACATGGAGTGTGCGGTAATCCCGTGCTGATCCACTTGAGGTTATTCTTGGCTTGACGCCACTAGCCTTTGTAAATTACCCAGCTCTGCTTTGAAATCATCCCACTTGGGCTGACCGTTAACAAGGTTTACAGTAAGATACAGAAAAATGACTATGGACATTACATTCTTTTTTATTTATTTGATTTCGTTGGTTATTGAGCAGGAAGGTTGGCCATTACTCTGATATATATAATGCTGTTTATTTCACCCTTAACTCACACACATTAGCCTTTGTTTCTCACTTAGTTGTACGATTATCTATCTGCTATCATAGAGAGGTTCTCTGTGAGATTATTCTTATTTTTGACAGTATTATCCGAAAGGGTTTTTGTACTGTTTGGTAATGTCGTTGAAGGGAAAATCTAACGCGTTAATTTTGTAAACGGTTTTCTTGTATCTGGTGTGAAGAAATTATTCAACTATTCCGCTATGAACTGTTTCTTTGTACGGGCCTGACTGGTATCATAATCGTACTTCTAATAGGTATGTAACGGATTTGTACTGTTTGATACGAATACTATAGTGTGATACGGCTTCACGTATAGTTATTCGAAACTAGAAATATCTACTAATCATCTCCGGTATTGGTAACCGTTTCTGTACTGTACATGCGTAATTTATACTCCGTTTCTGAAACAGCTCGAATTTCTTGATCATCGAATGAAATCTTACATGTGACCTTTTTCAAACAAGATTATAGGTCTAAATATATTTCCAATGACTACCGTGCGTCTCTGAGATTGTCGAATGAGCAGATTCTTTTTCGTTATTCCATCGTACTTTGTAGCTTCACACGTGCGTAAGAGGATGGCTGTTCCTTACCAGTGTTGATTTTGCTTAATTATATCTATGTGATTGACTATTGTGAGATTGTATGAGGTGAGAGAGAATGGACCTAGCTATCATCATCGGCCCTACGAGAATGCATGGTCAGCTGTTCGAGGATGTTACGGGTACTAATTTTCCCCGAGTAATTTTTCTTGTGTCGACTGATATGATGATGTGTTTTGACCTATTGAAAATTTATTTATTCTAGTGTAGGAATATATAATATCGATATCGTTTATATGAAAAACATTATTATTACGGATCTTCTGTAAACGCCTGTACCACCAGCCGGGTTAATTACCTTTTTGGCCAATGTACGTTTCATGTCATCTCTGCTAGAACATGGTTGACTCTGCTCATTAAACGTCCAAGTAAACGCGTACCTTATTTAATTGGAATTATTCTACATTTTTTCCATTTTGATTAATGGCTATACTTAACTCCTTCCAGCCGCTGTTGTTATTGACTACATGGCGTAGCACTGTTTTTGAAAAGGGGTGGTGGGCAAACTTCCGTAGAAAGAAATGTGACAACGCACCCCCCCCCCCCTCCTCATTTAAACAAACGAAAAACCCCCAATACTAACAGAACTCAAATGGGTGAACAAACTCTCTATAATTTATGTGACATATCTGCAGAAATAAAAATTACGTTAAAAACGTGGAGGGGGGGGGGGGGGGGGGGGGGAGGGGCGGCCAAAACATACTTTTTGCTTGGCTCCTAACCCATAAACTACTTTACTATAAATAATGAGGCAGTATTATTGTCCCAAACGGACTATAAATACCGGTGGGGGGAAGTGTTAATCAGTTCAGATGCCGTACTTAATAATCAATCATCCTGTGATGCGTCTTATTACGTATATTGTAAGTTTTCCCCTACTTGTTTATCTGTGAATTTTTCGTAAGCAATGTATGTGTCTTTAGAACGATAGGGTTGAAGACCAATGAACAATGAATTCAACTAAATATCACTCTAAATCGGGAATTTACAATTCAGAGTTTGGGCAAACACAGATCTACTGGATCACCGACCAGAGGTAAGCTGTCGAGTACCCTAGAGGAGAATTAGAGCATTCTCTGCGACCAGGCTCAGCCTCTGTCGTTGGAGCTCTTTATCTTGATCAGGCAAATGAGTAATCCGTTGTCAAAATAGTAGTGTTATAAAGAACGTCTTATAACACCGGTATGAATACATCAGAAAGGCATTCGATTTCCAAATGGTAGATTGCATTGGCAAACTAGATCGTAGCGACATATTAATTTGCGAATTGCCTGACTTTAAAAGTGACTCTTGAACCCTCAAACATCTTGTTTGTCGGTAGTGTATTTGTAAAGCGCAGATCAAGCTCTTGCGTATCGAAATCGGTTGAGAGACATCCATATGTTCAGGATGATGTGGAATGTTAATTTATGCTTGTGCATGTTGCGACGGAAAAGCTAAAATCAATCCCCGTTGTCACAAACATGAGTCTATATCTGTATGCCGTTTAATGTCTATGTTCAAATAAAATATGTGAGTAGGAAAATAGATATGGGAGACTCTGGGGTATCTTATTTCTAGTTCGCTGGGATATATCAAACCGACATAAAGAATGAAAATATTATTAATATAATGATAAAATGTCGATATATCTATACGTCGGAGTCACAACTTTATATTTTTTTTCTCTCCTAATGAGAAGTTTGTTTATATGTTCTGCCTTATTGGAATATTGAATTTTGCTTAGTAAGGATATAAAAACAGGTCACTAATAAAGGAGCACAATTCGGGCCCATGGGAATTCCAACAGACTCATTGAAATAAATAACACAAACCTTTATTACTTTTTAATTTACCCACACTAACACTCGAAGTTCTAAAGAAGTAAAGTATGACCCCCACCTTTCCCCACGGTAAAGCGTTGGGACAAATGGCGGTACACTCACTGTCCAAGTCCTGATTAGTCTCGCTCAATTACAAAGATATAAAGAAATGCCGCATTCCTAGTATTATCCAATACATTACCGAGTAATCAATTTCCAATACATAGCCAATGACTATATATTTCCAAATCACATACCGAAACGCGTTCAGGGACTGGCTTGAATAGTGTCTCAGCCAGTCCCCCTTTGTCGCTGTCGTTAAGAGGCGAACTGGATAATGGGCGCTGTAATTTGGATGAAGACCTAAAAAAACACCTCAGAGTAGAGAGAGGAGAGAGCAGAGAAGAATGAGAGAGAGGAGAACGAGAGAGAGAGAGAGCAGAGAGTACGAGGAGAAGGAGAGTAGGAGGTAAGAGAGCACAGACAGGAAGAGACTCCCCCGAACTTTACATAAACATTCACATGATCTAATATGGAAGATATTGTTTTAGAAAATTTTAGAATGAGGAAGAGTGTATAAATATTCAGCATGAAAATGGAATAATAATTTGGGGAGTACAAAAGTTGCGGATTTAACGTTGTGATATTCCGTCAGAAATCATAAAACTATATGGTATATAATCGTTGTAGAGATTGTCGTATGTGTTTAACAGTAAAAATTGGCCAGAAAATTTTACAGGCTCTTTTTACAGTGTTTGAGCACGTAAGATTTTTCTATATCTTTAGTTCACCTTGAAGGACTTATTGTTAAATTTATTTATAATCTAATTATGTGGTCCTGGTGTTTTTTGGTAAATTTTGGTTCGGCTGCCAAAGGCAATCAGACCGGAGTCGCGAAGTCGGACGAGGGGGAAGATGTGCGGATGGGGGCTTGGCCCCCTTCTGCTGGTGGGGGTCTCCTCCGTGGAAATTTTTCCAAAATGCTGGAGGTGCGACAAATCGTCGCATTTCCCCAAGTAATATTTTAAGCCAACATAAATGAAAATCTGTTGTGACCTAAATTTAGCTTTGAATTTATTAAATTTTACTGATTCTCTCCATATATAATGTCAACTGTTTGGATACATTGAACAAGAATTTTACAATTTGTTCTAATTTTTTAAATTACACTGTTATTTTTTACTCAAGTCCAAAACATTTATTAAAATTCATGTAATATCTTTCATTTGATAAAGTTTCATGCATAATTTCATATCCGTCGTCATTTATGTGGTTTTTATGGGCAGTTTGTTAGTCCACTCTTGACTACTTATATAGATTGATTATTTTTTGGTAGTCCGGACAAAATTTTACAGCTCGTGGGCTAAATCCTGGTTATCATAGCGTTAGTGGTTCGACCATGCTTTTACGACATTTTTAATTTTGGCCTGTTTTGTACATTTCAATCACACCTTTCCTGTCAAGTGGGTGTCCCTGATCTGCAAGGTTGTCATTAACCTTTGCTGTTTCTTCAATGAACGATGGTTCGTGTCCGCAGCCACGGGGGTCGTTACGATCACGTATAGACAATTTATGTTCTGTTTATAACCTTTAACCTGCTTTGCTGATCATCGGACTTTGCTGCTATGTATTACTTTTATGAGGGCTTTATATCTTATTGATGTGTCATTAATTGTTGAACAATAAATGACATGAAACTGTAAAATAGCTTAGTTCAGTTCCATTCAATGCATTAAGATTTTGATAGTTTCTGGTATTAAAAAGGGAAATTGAATTTCCAGAGAAAATATAATTCAAAAATTGAGATATATTTACATTTATTTCCTGATTACCATTTGTTATATACCCGTATCTGTATGCTAAGGTAAACTTGCTTAATAGTGGCACGTGCAATATCTTCTGTATTATTTTGTTACATTACGGACAATAAATAACCTAAAGCTAGAAAACATACACCGCCCCCCACAAACCACAATACAATTTATTACAACATATCTCTAAAAGCACGAAAACATTAACGACCGACGGATATTATATTCGTTTCTAAATATAGAGATTTTATTTAAGATTTTAAGTATCAATAAATTTATGTATTGAATTAGTATGAAATCAAACGGAAAAAACATATAGTCAATCGTCTTATTTTACTGTGGGTGGATGTGTTCAAAATCTAAAAATTGCGGTAATTGTCAAAAGAAAATAAAGGAAATCCCATTGTCGCGGATTATAAAAGTTGATATAAATAAAGAGGCCCATGAGGCCTTTAAGTAACAGTCATCCTGAGTATTCATCACCCAACACAGGGAGTCTCAGATTTTTGCATTTCTAAGTCTCAATACAGAGTAATTTTATTCACATGTTAATAATCTTTTCAATTAGTATTGCAATATTATTTCTATCATATACACTAAGCCAGATTATCATTTCAATCTCACAGTGAAGACGATTGTTCAAGAATTGTGCCTTATCAGATATTTCATAACAAAAAATAAATAAAATATTAAAAAGACTTATATTTTTTTTCGGTTTGATTAAAAGTCATTTACTCAGGCAGGCTACTTACAAACAACAGTTGTTGTTGTAAGAGGTTTCAAAACAATCAATCGTTTAAAGGCAACATTTCGGAATGATTCTATGTAGTTATATACAGTTAAGTTGCCAAAGTGACCTACATTGGTCAAATGCCTGTCTTATTATAATATTTATTATAGCAGATTGTTTAAACCGTTTTTCAAACACGTGAATCTGAATACGAATTGTTCCGTTTACCTGATCAAGACTATGGGCTCACGGGTGGTGTGACCGGTCAACAGGGGATGCTTACTCCTCCTAGACACTGGTAGGTGTCCAGGGCTCCCGTGTTGCCAAACTTTGTTTTTGTATTCTATTTTGGACCTAAAACGAGATTGATCACGTTTGTTATCGGTTGCCTTTACTTTTCTATAAACGCCTCCACTTTAGACATATATGTGACTCTTACTTTAATTCATTCTCTGACTCAGAAACTGTGAAATCATTCAAACAATTAGAAAATCATTAACGACTTGCAAACAACCCCAACCCTTGCAAACAACTCCCATTTCCCACGACAACACTCCTGGGAAAACAGCAAAAAGATGAACAACCATAATTCATGCATGTAGGTTTTGTTATTTTGGGATATTTCTTGGTTCTGTATTTTAACGCACTATAGCTAATTTCTTTGTATATCAAAGTTTCTCTACGCAATGGAAATACTACTGAAATACAGATGTTGTCGGTGCGAACACCGAATGTCCCCGCCTACAATTAAGTCCATATACAATGTAAATTCACAAAGGTTATAATTAAAAAAGCAGTTTTAATTTCAATTTATCCAAGGGTCAATCTAAATTTTCTATAAAAAAATCAGTTCCATTAATAAATCTGTGAACGATGAAACCTCAGGATATCGAAATTATAGGACTATTATCTTGATATACTATAATAGGAGGCAGTTGTTCTAACTAGCACACTCGATAATAAAATCAATCGAACCGGAACCGAAACTTTAAAATCTGTAACTCATTAATATAAACCTTCAACAAAAAAAACAAATAACTTCTATGTTCAATATATATCAAAGCGTTTTAAAGCAAGTCAAAGGAAACTGTGTCATAACAGTTAATTTTTCAAAGTGTAAGGGGCACAACTCCCGATCCAAAATCAAGGAACCCAACGATAACTGAATTTGTAGTTCTATTAATATATCATCCTTCACACCACAATTTGGTTTCATTAATTATTACAGTCGTTTAGAGAATTAAAGTCCGGTAAAAACTGTTTTATTGAAGTTAATTTTCATAAAGTTAAAGGGGTGCACACTACTGCCATCAAAAATCAACGAACCGAAACGAAACTCAAAACTTCATTCTGTTAACTCATCAATTATACTTTGCATTCAATTAAAATCAGTTTTCAATATCTTCAATTACGCATTGTAATTAAAAAATGTCCGGAAAACTGGTCATAACATATAATTTTCAAAGTTTTATGGGGTCACATATACTTCCATATATTCATAAAAATCTATACTAAAACGAACCAAAACTCAAACTTGCCCACTCTGTAACACCATCAATTAGTGCCTATATGTTAGCCGTTTGCATACAAAATAAAATTCAGTTCAATATCTCATAGGGGTTCAGAGAACTGCTCGTTGCGAAGGAACGGTTACAAGGGTAAAACTATATGCAGCCGAACCGCTTTGTGGCGAGGGCATTAAAAAAACATTTCCAATCTAGTATCAACCATATTTAGCTCAAAGCAAGTGAAATGGGTATTTAATCTTGAAAAAATATTTTGTATTATGTCTAAATGTACGGGCTGGTGAAAATTCCATTGCTGTCAGCATTGCCTGCATCTTCTAATGTGTCATTTACGGGGGCTGTTCGTTTGATCGTAAATTTAATATAGTGCCTGTCATGTCATTGTGTACACATTGTAATATCGACTTTGTCATTTCTCGGTAAATGAGTGAGTCGAATATATTAAAATAAAATACATGTGTGTATATATGTTTTTCAATAACCGGATTTGGTTTAATTGTCCTTATTATATTGTTTAAAAGAATTTTATTTGAGAATTTACACACATTATGAAGAACAGCATGAACCTCTACAAATAAGAAGAAACAAATATCTTCCTGCGGCTTTCATAATCAAAATAATATTTAATTTATCGAGACTTTTCCAATTTGGACTAACAATGATGCTAATTTTTCATTCCATATACCTATTAGATTATATTCCTAAGTAAGATCACCACGGAGTATTCCACATATAATCTGGCTTCATTACTAGTATTTGGATACTTTTATTGAACCATTAATAGGTTAAACAGCAAACTAACAACTCAACTTTTGGTGACAAATCTGACGACTTCATTGCTTCCTTGCTTACTCTTCGTGCTACTTTCCAATTCTTCGTTGGCAATATTCATTTCCACCCTGCATATGGTGTTTACCGTTTATCAACTGATCCGATTCGAATGCAAGAACATATTCGCGTATAATCAAACTTTAAATCGAGCAAGCTACTGAAAAATACGTTGATGTTACAGGAGTTTCAACAGAGGTGCTCGCTTTTTTTAAGTCACGCAATGGGCAAAACTTCTATGGTCGTAATTACGGTCTAATTACGAAATATAGTCCAGTCATTTGGTCACATGTACCTGAGGTGTTTAGTCCGTTCTTAAACTAACAACTGATTTGACAAAGATTATTTCCGTTTATGATGGTTGTGACCGTCGATCAGGGGATGTCATACGCCCTTTTAGAAGTACTCTGAATCGAAATCCCAGCATCTGGTATGTCCAGAGATCGATCCTTGTTGTGCCCTCAGTACTTTCCCCCTTAATTTTGCATTTTATAGGACCAAGTTACTTTTTCCACTTTTCCAAACATTATTTACTACAAAGTTTAAGAAGAGCATGTTGTAGACTCTTTTACCCACTAGAGTCGCGCCAGGGGCTGGGAACATCATTTCGAAACTTGTGAGGTTTTTGCAAATTATTAGATGCTGCACTATTTTTAAACACATACATGTAAGATAATGACAAAATTTTTCTCTATATATTATTTAATTATTTATTCACAAATCTTATGCAACAAAATAAACTGTCTTTTTCCATCTAATGTTATTGGTGTTGTCGAGGGTGTTGTTCTTATAACTGTATGACATCTGATGTGTGAATCCTCACGAGACACGGGGACCATGCATGAGCAGCCCGAGGCTGTGCGATCGGTCACGTGCTAAAACGTGCACCGCGTTGATGACCCAACAGTAACGAGTCAAATTTTATTCTAGAATGTGTGTAAAGCAAACACACTAATAAATCAAAATTAACACAGTTATAAACACATATGTACGGTTAAGAATTAATAGACCAACCATCCCGTTTACCGTCATCCACCTCAGTTCATACGTTCTCTCTAAGAGGGTCTCCGACCGATGTAATAGTTCCAATGATAGTTGCAGACATCATGGATATCAAATTGAATTCAAGCCAACATTTTTCTTTCAGGACACCGAACAATGAAGAATAATGTATTGTGTTGTCTTATATATGAGTGGAACCTGAAAAAAGTAAATAGACGACAACACTGATATTGACTCAATAATTTGATACATGAACGTAAAAATGGGGGTCAAGGTAAAAAAAAAAATTTGTTTAAAATTCATGTCAGAAACCTTAAACACTGAGTCAAATCAAGTACTCTAAAGTACTGAAAAGCCGCTAAGCTTTTGTTTGTTTGTATGGTTGTTTTTGTCATCTTGAGAATCTTTACTTCCATGAAGATGTCAGGCATTACCGTGTGAAGGATACGCAATTTTGACCTATGATCGGGGGTCACTCGTTGTGTCGGTGAATGGTTCTTCAGCGTGCCACAACTACTGTGGCAGCATGTTATCCGTTTTATATGGTAATTTCCAATTGACCCTTGACCACACCTGTTACCGGGCTTCGGCATTGCAGCTGTGAATACAATTCTGTCACTTACTGGATTTAAACACCCAGACCTTCGCATGCTAGCAAAACGCTCTGACTAACTGCCACGTACCGCCGCTGAAAGCAAAGGAATATACTATACCGGTGGCATGTTATTTTTTTATTTGACATAATTTGTTAAAGAAAAAATCACGCAAAATGGATTGAAAAATACAGACAATCAAATATGACACAAAAGCGTAATTAAAATCGAAAAAAACTTCTTTAATAACGCAATAACATTTCTACTAAAACTTAGATTACAATATAACTGCTTTATTCAGTAAAGAAGACATATGAAGTGGAAATAATATACATGCAAAGAGGCTTTTAACAATTTTAACGAAAGGATTGTAACAAATTCAAACCGTCAACCACCTACAACACTGTCTGTGAACCTTGCATCTGAAATTTAGAAAATTCAATTTATAGGCGAATAATTATTTGTTTTAAGAAGAATTCAAAATATTTGAGATTATGACTAGTCCAGTAGTTACAAATGTAGCCGTTATAAAAGATGAAATATATATGTCTGTAAAGCATATTAAAAGTAGGGGCCTAAGTCGGGGGCCTAGTAGCGTGACGGGTCGTGCTTCTGAAATGATAATGGCTCATTTTAGGTGGATTTATATAAATACTGTTTTTCATTTAACTGGATGTATTTGAATCTATGTTAAAATGAATAAAGTAAAAATTCTGGATCAATTATAAATAGTTGAATAGACTATGACTTTTCTACTTTATCCCATTTGGTGTATCTCTCTCAACCGAGGGGGAGAGAGAGATCCACCAAATGGAAAGAAATTGAAAGTCATAGTATTCAATATTTATAAGTGATAACCCAGCATATTACTTTTTATTTTACTAAAGTTCAAATACATCCAGTTTAAATGAAAAACAGTTTATTATATAAAATCCACACCTACAAATTGGCAACATTATCATTCAGACACGGCTCAGAGCTCTAGGACCCCCGACAGGCCCACCCCATACCCCCATCACCATTAAATATGCTTTACCAGGACATAATATATTTCTACTTTATAACGGCTAACATTTGTAACTACTGGACTAGTCATATCTCAAATATTTTGAAATTCTCTTAAAACCAATAATATCGCCTATAAATTCGAATTTCTTCTTAATTTCAGAATGCAAGGTCACAGACAGTGTTGTAAGGCTGGTTGACGGTGATTGCATCCTTTCGTTAAAATTGTTAAAGCTCTTTGCTGTATATTATTTCCACTTACAATAGTTCTTCCTTTTACTGAAATAAAGCAGTTATAATTGTAATCTTTAAGTTTTAGTAGAAATGCTATTGCGTTATAAAAGAAAGTTTTTTTTCTATTTAATTTACGCTTATGTGCATATTTAATTGTCTGTAATTTTTCAAATCCATTTGTGAATTTCTTAACAATATAATGTCAAAATAAAAAAATAACCATGCTACCGTATGATATATTCCCTTTGCTTAGGCGGCGGTACGTGGCAGTTAGTCCAGAGCGTTTGCCTAGCATGCAGAAGGTTTGGGTGTTTAATCCCAGTAGTGACAGATCTTGTATTCACAGCTGCAATGCGAAGGCCGGTAACAGGTGTGGTCAAGGGTCAATGGAAATTAACCAAATATAAACGGTAACATGTGCCACAAAGGTTAGTTGTGGCACGCTGAAGAACCATCACTTCCGCACAATCGAGTGACCCCGTATCATGGTCAAAATTTTGCTATCCTTCACCGGTAATAGCTGAACATCTTTGGCATAGAATAAAAAGGAAGAGAAATTATCCCCCCCCCCCCCCCTCCCCCCCAAAAAGATGGAACCAAAAAAAACCAACAATACAGAAAAACCAAAAAGCTTAGCGCTTTTCAGTACTTTTTAAGTACTTTTGATTTGACATCAAGTGTTAAGGTTCTGACCATGAATTTTAAACCCAATTTTTTTTTTACCTTGACCCCATTTTTACGATTCATTGTATAAATTTTGAAGTCAATATCAGTGTTTGTCGTCCTTTTTAACGTTTCAGGTTCCAACTCTATATAAGACAACACAATACATATTCTTCAATGTTCCGGTGGTCCTGAAGAAAAATGTTGTCTGAATTCAATTTGATATCCATGATGTACTGCAACTTCATTTGGAACTATACCATCGATTCGGAAGCCCTCTAGAGAGAACGTATGAACTGAGTTGGATGACGGTAAACGTGGATGGTTGTCTATTATTCTTAAACCGTACATATGTGTTTTATAAACTGTGTTATTTTGATTTATTAGTGTGTTTTGCTTTTAGCACCAATTTCTAAGAATATCTTGAACCTCGTACGTTGTGGAGTCATCAAACGCGGTGCAACGTTTAGCCCGTGCCGATCGCACAGCCTCGGGCTGCTCTGCATGGTCCCGTTCTCGTTGAGGATTCACACCATCAGATGTCAATACAGTATAAGAACAACACCCTCGTACAACACCAATAACATTAGATGAAAAAGACAAGTTTATTTTGTGCATTACAGATTTGTGAATAAATAATTAAATTATACTATAGAGAAAAATTTGTCATTATTTACAGTGTATGTGTTTAAAAAATAGTGCAGCTTTAAAAATAATTTGACAAAACTACAAGTTTCGAAATTGATCCCCAGCCCCTGGCGCGACTCTACACAGTGTGTCAGAAAAGAAAGTTCTTACAACATGCTTTCTTAAACTTTTTGGTGTAATATGTGGAAGAAAAGTGAAAAAGTAACTGGTCCTATAAGAATGCAATAATTAAGAGTACTGAGGGCAACAACGGATCGAATCTCTGAACAGTACCAGATGTGGGTATTGACTCAGGTACTTAAAAAGGTATGCATCCCCTGGTCGACCGGTCACACCATCTATAAGACGGAATAATCTATAGTCAACATCAGTGTGTTAAGACGGACTAAACACCTCAGGTACATGTGCCAATGACTGGATGTATTCGGTAAATTAGACCGTAATTACGACCGATAGAAATTTGCATCATCTGGTGACTTAAAAACGGACTGTTTGGGAAACTCCTGTAACTATCACGTATTTTCTCAGTAAGCTTGTCTCCGATTTAAAGTTGATCAACCAGAATATGTTCTTGGCATTCGGAATCGGATCAGTTGATAAACTAAACACCCTATGCAAGGGTTGGAAATGGAATATTCAACAAGAATTGGGAAGTAGATCGATGGAGAAGCTGAAGTCGTCTGTGTGTCACAAAGTGAGTTGTTAGTCTTGCTGTAACCTTTATGTTCAATAAAAGTATCCAATACTAGTATGAAGCAGATTATATGTGGAATACTCCGTGGTGTCTTCTAGAATATATTAATAGGTATAGAATGAAAATTAGTATTGTTAGTCCAAATGGGAAAGTCGTCGATAAATTAATATATCTAAATGTTGATTTTGAAAGCCGCAGGAAGATATTTGTGTTCTTCTATTGTAGAAGGTTCATGGCTTTCTTCATATGTGTGTAAATTCTCAAATATAAATCTGTTAACTTTGGACATTAAACCAAGTCGGTATGAAAACATATAAACATGTATTTATATTTAATAATATTCACTCACTCATTCCGAGAAATGACACAGTGATTATTACAATGTGTACAAATGACATGACAGGCACTAGTATTAAATTACGATCAAACGACAGACGTAAAAATGACAATTAGAAGATGCGGCAGTGCTGACAGCAATGGAATTTTCACCACGGTACATGACATTACCTAACAGAATATTTTCAAAGAATTAAATACCCCCTTTCACTTGTGTGAGCTAAATGGTTGACATAAGATTGAATGTTTTTATGCCCTCGCCACAAAGAGCGGTCGGGCATATTAAGTTTACCCTTGTCGTCCTTCCCGCAACGAGCAGTTTTATCTGAACCCTTGAGATATTGCAACTGATTTTATTTTGTATGCAGGTACATATAGCCTATTGATGTGGGTTTGACAGGATCAAGTTTAGTTTTTGTTTCGTTTTGTTGATTTTTGTATATGGAGTTGTGCCCCTAAACTTTGAAAAAATTATCTGTATCCCAGTTTTCCGGACATTTTTTCTACATGCTTAATGAGATTATTGAACTGATTTTTTGTATGCAGGATATGATTGATGATTACAGATGAAGTTCTGAGTTTGTTTCGGTTCGTTGATTTTGATGGAGTGTGTGCCCCTTTAATTGAAGAAACTTACTGTCATTACCAGATTTCCGGACTTTTTCTATTAAACGCTGTAATATATTGAACCAAAGTTTGGTGTGAAGGTGATATTAATGAATCTACAGATTTCAGTTTCGTTTCGGTCCTTGATTTTTGATGGAAGTTTGTGCCCCTTAACTTTGAAAAATTAACTGTTATGAGCAGTGTATTCCTTGACTTTCTTTAAACGCTTTGGATATATATTGAACTGGTTTTGGTGTGAACGGTTTTATATTAAATGAGTTACAGATTTTAAAGATTTTCGTCGGGTTCGTTGATTTTTTATGATGTTGCTGCTTTGAAACAACTGCCTTTTTGTATGCAGATTGTCTATAATTTCGAAATATCCTGTAGGTTTCTCTTCAGAATATTGAAGCTGGATTTCTTTTATGAGAAATTTATGTTGCACCCTTGGATTTTGAAAAATTAACTGCTTTTATTTTAACCTTGTGAATTTCCTGTATTGGGACTTAACTCGTAAGGCGGAGGGACATTCGTGTCCGCACCGACCATCTAGTTTTCAGTAGTGTTCCTTGCGTAAGAAACTTTGTATAGCAAAGAAATAGTATAGTGCGTTTTAATACCAGAACAAAGAAATATCCTCAAAATAACAAAAACTACTGCATGAATTATGTTTGTTCATCTTTTGCTGTTTCCCAGGAGTGTCGTGGAAATGGGAAGTTTTTGCAAAGGGTTGGGGTGTTTGCAAAGTCGTCTTAATGATTTTCTAATTGTTTTTGACATGAATCACAGTTTCTGCGTCAGAGAGAATGAATTAAGTAAGAGTGTCACATATATGTCTAAAGTGGAGGCGTTTTCTAACAAGTAAGGCAACGATAACAAACAGTGATACAATCCGTAGGTCAACCAATTAGAACCTACAAAAACAAAGTTTGCAAGACACCGGGGCCTGGACACACCAGGTTCTAGGAGGAGTAACACCCGTTGACCGGTCCACCACGTGAGCCCATATGTTCTTGATCATAAACGGAACAATTTCGTAGTAGATATGTATGAAGAAAGACGGATTTACACAAATGCTATAAAATAATATATAGACAGCATTTGACCCAATGGTAGGTCACTTGCAAACTCTAACTGTTATAACTACCATATGAATTTCGCTGAAATGTTGCCTTTAAACGTGATGTGTTGAATCTCTACAACAAACACTTGTTTGTAAGTAGCCTGCCGTGGTAAATGACTTTTAATATACCGAATAATAAAGTCTTTTAAAATATTTTATTTTTTTGTTATGAAAATTACTGTAGCACATATTCTTGAACAATCGTGTGAGATTGAAATGATTAATGCTTCTTTGTATATTGAATAGGAATATATGCATATATTCGAAGAGATATTTACATGTGAATAAAATACTCTGTATTGAGAACTTAAGAAATGGCAATATCTGAGACTCCCTGTGGTGGGCAGATACTCAGTGACTGTTTAAGGCCTATGGGCCTCTTGTTTTTTAATCAACTTTTTATATCGCACAATGGAGATTTCCTATTATTTTCTTTGCAATTCGGTACATTTTTGAAAACAATCCCCACAGAAAATATGAACGATGACTATAATGTTTTTTCCGTGAAATTTCAACTTTAATACATAATTAAATTGATATCAAAATTTAAATAAAGCATCTCTATTTTCAGAAAACGGATATTATATCCGTCGTCGTTAAGTGTCTTTTTCGTGCTCTTTAGTATGTGTAGAAATGTATTGTGGTGGTGGGGGGGTGTTTGGTTATGTTTGTCTGGCTGGTATTTTTGTCCGTTGTAACAAAATAATACAGAGATATGCACGTTGCACTTTAAGCAAGTTTTACCTGCTTACAGATACGGTATATAAGTGTATGGTATAATATATTCAATTCTGACATTTAATTTTCTCTGGAAATTCATTTCGCTTTTTCATACCTAGAAACTAATAAATCTTAATCGTGATAGAATGAAACTGTATTTTACATGTTTGCGCATGTTCATTTAATGTTACAAATATAATGACCATGCAATGATCATAAAGCCCCAATAAAGTAATAATGTAGCAGGCAATAAGTCCGTGTAGCAAAGCAGGTTGAAAGGTATAAAAGAACTATTGGTCTTCGTGAATGTAACGGACCCCGGGCTGCGGAACGAACATCGTCTGATAGAAACAAGAAGGTTTGTGACAACCTTGAGATGGCCCACTGACAGGAAGGTGTGTGAAATGTCAAAAGGCCCCAAATAAAAATGCTCGTAAAAGACAGGAGTTCGACACTGAACGCTAGTCCGGTAGCCCGAGGCTAGTAAATTTTGTCCCAGGACTACCGAAAAATCATTTATAAGTAGTCCGGTGGCACTACTAATGATAAACCCCTATAAATGACGCTGATTGAAAATGTATATGAACTTATCAATGAAAGGATATTCCAGATTTTTTAAATGTTTTCTGGATCTTGATGTAAAAATCCCAGTGTTAAAAATTTGAAAATGTAAAAATCTTGTTCATGGTCCGAACAGTTGATAGTTATGGGAGAAATCCGCGTAATTACTAAATTAAAGGCTAAATTGGTTCACAAAATTTTCATTTATTTGTTTAAAATGTACTGGAAATGCCACGAGTTTTGCATCCATATTTTATGATAAATTTTCCCGGGGGAGACCCCCCAGCAGAAGGGGGCAAGCCCCCTCCGCAGCTCTTCCCCCTTCGCGCTTTCGCGACTCGGCTGGCTGCCTTTGGCAGCCGGACTTTTACACCAAAACATCAGGACTAGTTAATTTAATATAATATTATCTAGTTCTCAGGACTAGTATAGTCAAAAATCTTAGTGTCAACACCGTAAAAGAGCTGTAATTTTCTGCCTTTTAAACAAGAGAATCCACTTACAGATTTTTACCATATAGTTCATTGATTTTTCTGACGGAACAATCAACGTTAAAAGAGCAACTTTTGTCTCCCCAAATTATTCTCCATTCATCTGAATATTTATATACTCTCGTTCATTCTAAAATTCTAACAAAAATATCTTCCATTTCAATGTGAATGTATGTTAATGTCGGGGCATTCCTCTCTCCTCTCTCTCTTCTCTCTCTCTCTCTCTCTCTCTCTCTCTCTCTCTCTTCTCTCTCTCTCTCTCTCTCAATCTCTCCTCCTCTGTGTGTTTTTTAGA
>CAJDSM010000340.1:6888-29754 GCA_903981925.1 Ostrea lurida
TATATCTAACGCCCAATTAGTCCTGAGTAATTAGGATTTTTTCTTTTCCGATATTTCAAAAGATTTCGGATAGCAACATGTTTTTTTTAAAAATATTATACAGTTTTTGCTGTTTTTGAGGTCAATACGATGATTTAGACACATGAGAAGTACACCGAACCCGAAGCCAGGGCGAGGTGAATATTTTACTTCGAAGGTGTCTAAATCATCGTATTGACCGATAAAGCAGCAATAATTGTTTTACTGATATGATTAAATGATTAGAAACCTTAAAGATTGTTCTTTGCTTAAGGCGGTGAATCGATCGATCGTGGCAAGTTGGCAGACCCAAAATAGTAGAAGTCAATAAATCCCAATATTCACCTAGAGGGTCACGTGGAGGTGAATTCTACTTTGTTGAACCTCAGCCAATCAGAGAGGTAGCTAGGAAGATAACAAAAATTATCCCAATCAACATTAAATTCTATCACAAGAACTTGAAATTTATTGTTGTCCCACATCGATTCCTTATCCTAAATACCAACCACCTTTTACTAGGCTACTTAGTCTTATTTAAGCCTCCAAAGATTTTTTTAATCATTATTTTGGGGCATGTATTTATGTATACATGTATGTATAAATGTATGTTATATTGTTATAGCAATATACTTAACATATGCCTAATTGTTACATATTCTATTTTCGTGTTCTCTGTAATGTCTATTTTTGACTCCGAATTATCTGTATGGGCAGCCGTACATACTGACCAAGGGAGGAAACTTTTCGCGTCTCGTTTTGATTTCGCGGGTCGTCACAGTGGCAGCCATTTTGAGAAGTCGGGAAGAAGAAAGAGAAGCCGTGCCTTTAGAATTGATGAGGAAAGTCACAATATACAATTTTATATATTTTGAACTTGACTCTTACTAAGTTCACCATGACTAGTTTATAATGCTGAATTCATTAAGTGAATAGATTTAAGTTTTTATTCGTTTTACACGTTACTGCATGACTGTAGAACAGTCTGTCGTGTCTGGTTTTCAACCATAAAGACCAGAATCATTCACATGTGAGGAAGGGAAGAGCACCTTCTATGCGAGGAAGTGTTGACATTTGGGGGTTATAAAGAGTTTCACCATCGGGCATCAAGATTTCGAAGGAGAATCATGCCTGTTGAAAGTCGAGCACGGGTGTACGCAGACGTTAATGCGCACAGATCGAAAGAATATTGGGATTACGAAGCACATGTTGTAGAATGGGGGTAAGTGTAACTAGAGTCAGACCTAATATGGCCAGTTTGCTTATGTACTTTCTACAACACTTTATAAGGCAAAAGATTGTTAGCAGCAGGATGAACAATGTAGCATGTGTGGTCTCGGAATATGCACCCTGTGAGGTTGAACACGGATTATGCACGTGTATATTTTTATGTGTGACAATCACATAATGAATATATGTTGTAAATGTAGGTGATTTTCAACTGACATAGTGAATAGAATAGAATAAGATTTATTTAAAGTCGGTATGCAAAAGCAACAAATACAACACAAGCTCCAGAGAGCTTTTAACCGACATCGATAACATAAAACAAAAACAAAAATGATAGGAAATAAAAACATCATTGAGTTTTACACCAGGCTACACATGTTACTGGAAAGACATTTTTTGTGGTTAGAAGTGTTGTGAGCTTGAAATTGCCCGTAATGGGCATGAGTATTTGGTATGAAAGAAAGTAATTTGTTTGTAAACAATGACATGACGCATACGAAAGATGAAGATTGTTTGCTGATGTTTCTTGTGATATCATGAGAAGAAACATGTATTTCTGTATTTTCCTTGGGGAAGTAGGATTATTTTTGGTTCTGACTAGGGTATCCTTAAATTTGACAAAGCCTGACACTTTGGGTCAAATATAATATATTAACAATGCTAGGAATTTTATTTATGTTAAATTTGATTATGCTTTACCTCACAAATTTCTTTATCTCAACGCTATGGATGCCATTTGATTCAGTGCATGACTTTCTTACTGTAGAAATATCGGGCCATGAAATTTATTATTTACTGATGAGATAATGTGATCATATTTAATGTAACAATGAAAAAGGGGTTTTTTCTAGCATGTTTTCAATCTTTTAATTTGTCTAACCAAGGACCATCTGCATTTAACAGCATGGATGTTGTCTACAACAACACTTTTGTTAAGTGATCGATTATTTATTGTATTGTGTCCCACTCGAGAATATTTCACTCATGGAGACATCACCATTGCCACTGAAGGGCTGCAAAATTTAGGCCTATTCTCGGCACTCTGGGCCTTTGAACAGGCAGGGATCTTCTGCTGTGACACGGGACACCTCATTTTTTCTGGTCTCATCGAAGGACTGCCCCATTCAGATTGCATTTGCACTAAATTTGGTCCCCCTTTAGATCCACCACTGCCTTTAACTGACAATATTGATGCAAAGGTGACAGTCGTCTGTCAATGTAGACAAATATCATGTTATGGAATAAGAATAGGACTGGTTATCATTTGAAAAGTTCTACAAAATACGTAAATAAAGAGAAATGATATCCAATACATAATGATGATACAATGTATTTACATTTACACTCATCAGGGCTCACACTGGGTTGAAAACAAGTGTAGCCACTTTTTGTGCAAATGATGTTTTGCGTAGCGAAAATATCTTTGCACAGAGATACATGTTACTTTTTCCACTCAAAATGACCATTTAACCATGTTCTGCACTATCATAATCAATAAATAACAATGCTGATTAAGACTTTATATGATTGATTAGAAAAGTCCTTGTCAGTCATATATTATATCCTTCTCGATCATTTTATTAATCATTACAAAACATAAATAAAGACGAAAAAATGTCATGTCTAATATCTATTCAAGTAATTATTTTTATGTTTCGACTCTATCGTCCATTAACCTTTCGTTTAATCATGGTGTGAATCTCAGGTAAATCATCTAGCTGGGTGTAGTTGACCTCAGTGCTAATGCTGAAGAAAACATTACTAATACTATAATAATATTAGACATTTTACTTGGTTTTCTTGAATTTTTAAAAAGTCAAGTACACGAGTGAACCTTATAATTCATACTAAAATCGGGGAAAATAAAGTCAAGGTACATTCTCTAACTTGATTAACGCTGCTAAGCCTAAGGACTTTATTTTCGATGTATCCAATATCGATCAAAGACGAATCATTTGGTGGGTACGAGTTTATATTTTCAATAGTGACACCTGAACCTACTCTTCAAGTCCTAACTCCTCGCTATATATTTACTTTCATATAATCAAAATATTCGGAGATAAAATCAAACGACAACGTCTTTTCTCCACGTTATCAGGAAAATTCGACAGGCGCCGCCATGCTATTCTTAAACTTTGCAACTTAATCAAATTAAAGCTTAAATTTTTAAACTTGGAAATCCCCAGATATCAAATAAACTGAAATGGCGATTGTTGCGTTAACAATTTTTCTTAAATTCGCGATTAGGCCCCTTAGCGTGATTTCAATAACACTGAAAAATTGGTTTTCGCCATTGTGGAATTTTTGTAGCATTCTGTTTGGTAATACTTTGCCATGGCGAAAATGGCGAACGACAGCGTGAAGCACCTGATCATAAAATATTTTAGAATTAATCCTTTATCTGAGAATATTGCATGCAACATGAACTTTGTTTTGCAATGGTAAAAAATTCACAAACCTTTACTTAAGGTTATTGGTAAACTTGTGTCATCTTTTCATTTTGTATTACGATTTACAGTACAACAAGATGATTAAGATTGCCCAGAAAATTAGGTAGAGGAAAATACAGGTGGGTGTTTGAAGCAGTCAACATCAACCCAACAATGAAAAATCGTGTCATCAAAAATTCTGAAAAGGATAAGTTTAATATTACAAACCGTGTTTTTCTTTTCCAGAGGCAACAATGCAGTTGCACCTCTTCAGAATTGAAATTCTTACTCTTTCAATCTTTGTAGTCCTTTTAGTTTTCAACACTTAACCTCTTTATGAATGACTATTTTTGATATCATAGTCAACTTCTAACGTTTGAAACCTCAACAGGTGACTGGCTGATGTTCCAATGTATTGTCCCAGAACTCCAGATACCATGTAACCTCCAAAATCACCTCTGTTTGTTGTTGTTGGGTGCATCTAGTACCTCTCAGGGCCTAAATGGGACACTGAGTACACTTATAATTGGGTGCGGTATTAAGAACTTATAATTTAGGGGTAAAACTACTCTATGTGTTTGTAAAATCGGACAATATTTCTATTGATATCCGAACTTGAATCCGGCGCCCAATACACGATTCGATTTAAAATCCGATATTTACACATCCTGGACACAAGATCTCCGTTCTAGCCACATCAGGGATACACGAGTACGCCTTCGCGCATTACAGGGTACAAGAATATATGAATCGCCTACTCCCAGGCATGAGGCACTCCCTCCTGAGAGTAACAAATCAAACTGCAGTGGCCTAGCTTAAGTTATAGTGATAGGCACATCTATCTCTGACAGCTCGTCAGAGTATATTATCTGAAAGTACGAGTGTCGCTCATTCGTACGAATATAAAGACGTTAAGTCCTTAGAACATATAAAAACTGAAACCGTTACGGTGATCCTTACTTTTCGGATAGTCAGCGACAAGTCGACTGTTCCAAAATTTATCAATTCGATTGTCGCCAAGTACTTCCGCTTTCACGACGATTTTTCAAATAGTCGGCGACTATCGTAACAACACTACAATCAGTAGGTCTAGAATTAATATAAATTAAAACCACATCTTTCAACTACTAAATCCAAAAGAGGAAAGTGTCAGTGGCCCCCATCCCCATTTTCTGCAGCTTTTCACAGCTAAAAGTGAAGGCTCCCACTAAAAACCTTATACCCTTTGGTATGTTTAACAGATACACATGCTCCAATTTCTCATGTTTAGATTTTATTAAAGATATCATAGCCGTGGTTTTTTATGAATGAAATTCCAAACAAAAAACCCTCTTGAATTTCAGCAAACTTTGAACCCAAAAAGTTTTACGATTGTACGAGCCATCAGTCAAGCTCGAACCTCTCGATTGACAGTCCCACCTGACAAAATCTTGACCAACTACAAGTAACACATACATAGATTTCATCAACAAAGATTCAAAAAAAAAATAAAAAGATGAATGAAAAGCATTACATTTTTAAGACATATGAATTTCGTACACTGTCATTGTCTAAGAACACTCTTCAAACCGCTTCATGCTGTATCTTTAAATTAACGAAAGGGAATCGAGCCTTACAAATATAAATACCTGACATATTGTCAAATAAATATTTTTTAAGTGGCATTATCAACACACCACATGCAATCATAATTATTCCTTTGTTTCCCTCTAAGAATTATCGCATAGACAATCTCTGGCGGATATGTTATTTGCATATGGCATGGCCTGACTCATTTGGCATAGCCACGGCCTAACCCTCGGTCTCCCCCATCCACACCCGTTTAAATTCTCAGAGTCGCGATCTGCCTGCTACTCATTTCATCATTCTAATTTAACATTTCAAGCTTAATTATTGCAAAAGGAATATGTCAACGGCAACTACTTACATCAAATCTGCCTATTTAATTACCTGAGTATATTTTTCTGTTAGTTGGTGAAACAAAGTCTGATCAAGTCTGCAGCAGTATTTTAAACAAACCACCGGGTTTCGAGTCCTTTATATGGTAATCAACAGTGGTGGATAAGACATTTCTACTCATCTGTGTGTTTGCATGTTTTTTTTTTTTTCATTTCAAAATTAGGGAAAAATGCATTTGAAAAAAAAAAAAATTGAAATGTTCGCTGCAAAGTATTATATACACAGTCTTAACAATGAGTTATGGAATCCACCCTGTTTCTAGAATTATAAATTAATTGAAAAGTAAAAGGCAATATAATGCTTGATATGATTTTAAACTGTCTTAAAAAGAAATTATTTTTCTCCCCCAATTTAGACTCGACAATTTCAACAATTTATTTCTCACATAGTTTTTAGCAAAAAATGGTAACCCTCCCTGGAATTTGACAGCACCTTTTGAACTGTATCAAAATTGGTAAAAAATCACATCACACAACTTCTTTTTTTCTTTTTTGTCCCCTTACAATCTTCAGAGCTTTCGCACCCAAATGCACACCATCTTTTTTAATCAGATTAAAGAGTCTAAGCAAATGAAAGAACAACTTACTCATGACTATAAAACACAATCTAGCCACCTGCAGAGTTTCTCCCTCTGTGGTTTGGCAAAGTGTGTTTCGCTCTCCTGATCAATCATTATGAAACTCCAAACTGTTCTGTTTCTTAAAAACCAAGGATTCTATTTTCAAAGAAAATGCGTCACCACCATACAGCCAACAAAGAACAATACCTGCATGTTGTGAACATGCCAATTATGCATATAGCCGACAGGTATCCCCCTAATATTATTGATTATAAATTATGTAAGTACATGCTAACAGCAAAAAGTATCAACTAATTACGTTATGTCACATTTTTGCCTTCACAGATAATCAAGATGGAAAAGTCGACTAATAACTTAATTCTTCCTAACATTCATCTACCCGTGGCACTCATGCCATGGTTTTTTGTAATTGGGCCTCTTCCTTTATGCACCTCGACCTCGGAAATGAACTTGTAAGAATAGATCATTGTCGTATATAGAGGGTTTGTAATGCGAAGCATTTTGCAGTTCTTCGTGTAATCGCAAGGAACTTGTATACAGGTGTAGTGACCCTTGTCAGAATATGATGTGTAATATTCCATCCCTAAAGACCTTCGCGGTGGGCACAGGAATCTGCAAGGGCTTTTCTTCTAGTGTTATCTGGATAACACAATTAAAATTTTGAATGCACCATCTATTTAGATTGTGGCTTTATAGTGAACTCTTTTACAATTGACAGTAATCATCATTTTGTCTGATTTTGTTTATATTTCTTGTTTCAACTGCTTCTAGAGTTAACAATGTCCACTTTAGTTGTCTTTTTTGGTGTATTCGTGCGATCTGTATTGTTATGCTTTTTTTCCAGTTAACCCACAACGAACCGAAAAGCAGTTTATTTTAAGTATGAGATAATATATGATTAAATTAGAAAATCCTGGCGAGGGAGGAGACAAAACATCATGGATTCTATATTTGTTGGCTCCATCAGTGGAAAGATCCTGTGTATGTTGTTACTGTTTCTTGGGACGGACAGTCATCTTCTACCTCTAGCAAAAATCTTTGAATGTGCACCTCTTTTGTGTGATGAATATGTATTTTTTCTCCCTTGTTCGAATACTTTCGAGTGAAAAGGTGATCATGAGTCGTGAATTATTTATTGTGCAACGTTATTTTTATATGTCCACCAAATTTACAAATGTTCCACAGATTAAAAAGAACAGATCAAGTTTGGGCGGTAATATCCTAAATTATACATTTTTTACAAACAGGACAGGCTCGTCCAGCTCGAAGACCAATGCTGCACAGTAAAAGTAGACTTGGTTTTTTTTTTCGTAATTTGAACTTGCAAACTGCAAGTGTGCTTTGAAGATTTCTGCAATTTTTTTGTCCGGTGGCTTCAGAATTTGGGGGTGTTGACTTTTTGTTGATTTGGTGAGTTAATCGATTACCAATCATGAGATTTTTGATATTTACACATAACAAAATAACTATACGCTCATCCATGAAAATTAGACCCTTACCCCCGGGGACAATGCTTTGTTCTTCTCTAAAACGCGAATTTTATTAGTCCTTGAAAATGCTTCATTGCACTGTATCCGGTTTTAAAAAGCATAGTTTCTTTTTTTTTTCTTTGTTTCATTAATCAGACATTTTCTTTTGTTCAGTCAAGAACACCATGCTCTTATCATTTGAGGCATGTAAATAATCATAGACTTTCATAGGTAAGTTATGATTCTCTCTCTCTCTCTCTCTCTCTCGCTCTCTCCTGCCCCCTCTCTCTCTCTCTCTACTCCTCTCCTCTCTCTCTCTCATCTCTCTCTCTCTCTCTCGTCTACTCGTATAAAGATCTGGTACAATTACCATTATATTCTTTTCTGTAACAATGATATTAAGTTATACAACAGATTTTTCAACTGATGCCTTGTTCTTTTGCAGACTTTGTACCAAAACATTTACACGACTATCGTACATTAGGTTCTACCTAATAGATTACTCAAGGTACTGTCAATTATCCAACACTTCTATATATACAAGTTTTATATATACAGTACGAACTTGTTTCTCAACTTGATGGACCAGCGAAGAAAAAAAAGTTATCGAGATATCCGTGAATTCGAGATAATCGAGGGTAAAAAACTAAAGAAAATTGGGTTGTTGGGGCTTCAAATCAGTTCGACATAATCATAAGGTCCTTCGAAGAATTATCGAAGTTCCACACGTATTTAGAGTGCAAACAGAAATACACAAAATCGAATATTCGAGAATATTCAGGACTACTTATTCTATTCGTATTCGAATATTCAGTCAACATCATATAAAATCGTAGTCACATTACATGAATATGTCACTTCATGAAAATATTAAACACGGTCCTGTCACTTTATTAAATCACCAGGAACTAGTTTGGTATGTTTTCAGCCCACCTAAAATACGATATAGTTATTGAACATTAAATTACATAGTCAATTGTGTTAACATAAACTATAAAATTAATTACAGCAACCACGTTAAAGTAAAAGAAAATGGATAAACTAAATCTGAAGCCAGCTGAGCAGTAAGCATTTAATCAAGAAGGCAACAGACTTCGTATTCACGCTCTGAGGTTGTTCGCCATGTTGTTGTACTTAGAATAATCAAATTGGCCAGTTTCTGGACGGGATCGTTAGAAAAAAAATAACAAATAAAATAAATAAATAAACATAAGAAAATGAAGTTTGCTGCTAAGGCGGTAATCAAATAATCTGCAAAGTGATATTCTGGTAAATAAGCACAACAAAGATTTGTGGCGAAGTTTTTCCTTTTTTGTTAATAGTTTGGTTATAGAGGGAAAATATTTTTTCAGTTTTACACAATATATCTTGTAAAAACGTCTACTTAACTGTCACTGAGTTCTGTTTCCAAACCAGCAATTTCCATACGGGTACTAGACCCTGTTGAACTGCAATATTCGAATACTAAATATCCATATCGAATATTACCGCTATTTACTATTCCATATCCGAATATTGAACCATTCGTTTCAAGCTCTAACTGTCAATTAGATGAAAAATGTAATGAATTTAACATGCAAGAAGCTCTGAAAGTGTGGTACGGTCTAACCTGAAAGAAATTAATTGTACTGTTGAAACTTGGTTATCTCAAACGTGATTGGACAAAGAGGAAGAATAGGAGACTATCCGTGGATTTGGGAATATCTAGGGTAAATAACTACTCCTTCAAAAAAACAGGTGGCTCGGACTGTCCCAAATTACTTCGCACAGTTGGCCATGCTATTGCGCAGACATCGGTGCTATCACCGATACAAGTTCAACTGATATGTGCATTGAATTGCACGGATTTTCCACACCATCTTTGGGAATGGGGGCCTGCCTTTCGAACTTGGGAATTTTAGTGAGTCGTTTTGTCCACAATTGGGAATTTTAGTAATTCAACCCGGATTGTTATGCATATTGTTTTACAATCAAACGTTATTTCAATACAGAATATGAACATTTTTCACGCTCCAAAAGTGATGTAGCATTTATTTTATTCAGTTTTAATTCAAACTTCAAATACAGGAAGTTGAAATGTTAACAGACTCGTACTTGGCTAGTTGAAATAGTCCTGTGTCTCGTCCCACCTCACTGAGTTAACCTGCATATGGAGGACATCTGTATTTTATAACGAATATTAAAAACGTTCTAATCCAGTAGTGAGAACTTGGTATATTCAGATGTCATTTCGCTCTACGAACCGTTTCAGATTGGGTTCTGGCTTGCAACTGTATCGTCACATGGTCGACTTTTCTCCATGCGTAATTCACAATTTAAAACTGCAAGAAATACTATGTTTTGATGCGCATGCAGAAGACCGTTTGTCTCTACATTTTGCCTTACTGAGGTTATGGCTTCGCCATAAACACACGAGTAATATGTTTACACGCCACTTGAACGAATGTGCCAGTACCACCACAGAATAAACGTTTTTAAAGACAACCAACCGGTTTCATCCATACTAATTCTGATAACCTCGTACGGTAGAAACTTTCCATTTCCCATTAACAATATCGCAGAAGATGATTTGAATAAGATTGGGAATTTTTGTCAACAAATTGGGAAAAAATGCTTTAATTCTGCATTGGGAATGGGGCCGAACTTCGGACCCCTACAACATGGTGGAAAATCCTTGGTTTGTGAACTCTTTACTCATTGGAATACCCAAAGGTTTTGCCTTTCATGATTTTTGGTGCACTCATATTACCTGTTACTGTCTACTTCCGTCTGTATATGTTCCAGACTTTTCGGACTATTTTCAATTGGTCTGCATACATTGTCGTCCTTCGTGTGTTAACAATTGAAAATTGTTAACTTCTTCTTGATAACTACCATTCCACTTCTTTGCAAATTTGGTATGAACTGGAAGGAGCACACAAATTTTGATCCTCTGGAACCAGCATCAGCTGATGCACTGTAACAGTATATATCTTTCCTTGTTCCCTAATAGCTGCTTCAGCACAGTAGGTAGACTCCATGTGCATCCAAACGCTTCCTTGTAACTTGATTGATATCTTGCATCGTCCAAGCCATCTGACATTTGCAAATTGCTCGTGATCTCTGCAAGAATCTCTTCCCAAGTACTTTAAAGACTGAAATTTCAATTCTATTGCTGTTTTTCACCTCGCTATCTATGTGTATAGAAACACACAAAGGGATGTTTGGCTCATTAGCAGAAGGACACTACACTTTGTACTGACATTGCCAGCTACCGCTTGTCAACGTCAATTTTCCAAATGTTTAATTACAGATTTAAAAAAGTATTTTACTGATCTGACCGATTAAATGAATGTGGATGTCAAACCTGATAGTTAAAACTAAAAGACGAGTAATTCGATGATTGAACGAAATCATATACTTTCGAAGCAATGGAACAAGCGAAAAATTTTGTAAATAATTTTGTCAAATTTTTCACAGGAATAATTTTAATGAGGTGGGTGGCAATTCCAAACTATGATTTTATTTTGGCCCAATACCCATTAACTCTCTATTTGTTGCTATTATAACAATACACAGAAATATTGTTTTCTGACGTGTACATTTAAAATGTAACATGCCTTTAACTACACCACTTCATGTTCCTTTTGTTTTTCAGGCATTAAACTACTGTCACAGTATGGGAATCATGCACAGAGATGTCAAACCGCATAATGTCATGATAGATCATGAAAATAGGAAGGTACTGAAGTTGATCTGATAAAATGTTCCCTCACTAGAGATAAAGGGTTGTCACAGCACCAATAATGTACACATGCTTATGAGAGCAGATGCACAAAATGTGTGGGGGGTGGGATCTCATATAGAAGTGTGCTGGTTGTTATAGATTAAGATTTGTCTCTCTCTCTCTCTCTCTCTCTCTCCTCTCTCTCTATAATATATATATTAATATAGTGAGAGAGAGAGAGACAAATCTTAATCTATAACAACGCAGCACACTTCTTATATGAGATCCCACCCCCACACATTTTGTTGCAATCTGCTCTCATAAGCATGTGTACATTATATATATATAATATATATGGTTTATAATATAATATATAATATATATTATATATAATATATATAATATATATGGTTTAATGCAACAAAGATTAAAAGTTAATAAAGAATATTTTGGAAATATGGTAGTATAAGACTAATATGTAACATTTTGTATTTTCTTTCAGTTAAGATTAATAGATTGGGGTTTAGCAGAATTTTATCATCCAGGCATGGAGTACAATGTTAGGGTTGCCTCAAGGTACTTTAAGGGGCCAGAACTTTTATTAGATTATCAGGTATGTACATTTCATCTACAATTATTGAAAGCAGAAGGATTAAATATAGGCATCTGGGACTACTTCTCAGAAGTTCATCATTGAATGCATCTGTTGATTGAGTTTGAATATTCTTGTTTTCACTATGAGATTTGATTGCTTTTGATAAGTTCAAGCATTCAGGAAAGAAGTTAAGAATGAATAGTTTGAGATAGTGCCCTGTGTATTTTGATATATGGGACTGTCACTGCAGAGTTCACATTTAATATGTTTCATAATTTTTCAATTATAGTTTATGTATGTAATGTTTGATTACAGTCATGAATAGGAATTATATTGAATGTATTTTACTCATAAACATTAGTAATTGGATTAATATTTATACTGATGATTTGCTGAAGCTTATACAGTGGTAGAAATTGTATTGAAATTATATTTTGAGATGACTGTTAATTGGACATTTTTGTCTAAATATTTTTTTGTGATGTTTCAGATGTATGATTACTCACTAGACATGTGGAGTCTGGGGTGTATGTTTGCTAGTATGATATTCAGGAAAGAGCCATTTTTTCATGGGCATGACAATTATGATCAGGTAAATTGAGCAAAGATTTATTCTCTGCATTTCAGATGCTAAAAAATATGGAAGAAAGATGCTTGTTATTATTCAAAGTCAAGATTATACTTTCATGGGAATCATGAAGGAAACTACTAATGATGAAGCTAGGATCTTTTGGGGGGGGGGGGAGGCATCACTGAACAAGGAGTCATACCTGTTGCAACTCTAAAATGATATATGGGAATCACAAAAGTACACATAAAAATCGTCAACATTTCAGAAACTAAACCATCTCTAATGATGGAATCATACTACAACAACATAACCACACTTATTTCATTAATTTCTCATACAACTTCAACGATTTCCTGAATGTGGGGAAGGGGGTGACCGTTTCCTTCCAATTGAACTTTTTAACTTGTGTGCACTCCCATTTCAAGTTCGATATAAATAACATAAATTGTTGGAAAAATCCAAGGAGGCTGCTATTGTGAAATCTTCAGATACACCCTAATTTTGTGTTGCTATCACTCATTTGATAAAAAGCGCTATAATAAAGGCCCCGCATTGAGAGATGCCGGCGCCCAATAGTTTTCACTTAGTCTGTCTGTCTGTCCATTTGTCCGTCAACATTTTTGTGAATACCAAACTCAAAACCTTATAGACATAGATGAAATTTTGCACCACTTGTTTCTCACCATCTGCAGATGTGGCATCATTGAAATTTATGGCTTTACAGGGGTCAATATTTTGGGGGGAAACTTCATTTTCTATGAAAAATTTTTAGATTTTGAGAATGCATACTTTTTCGTTAGAACACTAAAAACTCAAACCTATAACAAATTGATACACCAGCGTGACATTTTGCATAATTGTTTTTCACCATATAACAGGTGTGCATATTGCAATTGATTTTTCATTATGGGTCGAATATTTTTGCGGAAAATTCATTGTTCGATGAAAATTTTCAAACAGATTTTTGGGCACGGAATCAATATTTATGGTGAACATTATAACCCAAATCTATAACATTTACTTAAACTGAAATTTATGGTCAAACTTGTTTATTGACGTATGCACATGTGTACATACAAACATTTGCTCAGGGGGCCCTTGCCTGACATTTGTTCAGGTGTTTAGTTCCTTCTTTACTTTTTTTTTTTTTTTTTTTTTTTTCTTTTTTTAGATTTTATATAATGCCTGCATGTTTGAAATGTTTCTGGAGTGAAGAATATGATGAATAAGGAGTTTTATTTCTTTTGCAGTTGGTACGAATAGCAAAAGTTCTAGGAACCGATGAACTCTATTTATACATACAAACCTACCAAATAGATCTAGACCACAGGTTCAATGATATACTAGGAAGGTAATCTTCATTTTTGATGCAGTCAGAAAATTTATCTTATAAAATATTGATTGCGATGTATCATTGATATATAGTTCTTAGATGTAACTGAATATTAGTATGTGTTTTAGTTCCTGTTGCGTTAAATATGTTATACTGTAAATTCCTGATTAAAGGCGAGGAATTCATATCTGCATAAAATCACAAGAAGCTATTCTAGCGCTTGTTCATTTGCATTTGTGACACATGAATGGTATCGATTTATAAATTGCTGTCATCTCATGTTCAAATTTGAAATTAAATGGATATCAATATTTCATTACAATCATCATTCTAATTATTTATTTGATATCATTAATTAATTAAACTTTGACAAATGTCCAGAGAACTATTGTTGTGATCTTAGTATTGATGGCAGCATCACACTTTAAGGAAAAACTTACCCTTTGCTATATCTGTTCAAGGGCTTTGATACTTATATTGTATATTACAGGCATTCAAGGAAAAGGTGGGAAAGATTTGTGCACAATGAAAATCAGCACTTAGTAAGCCCCGAAGCCTTAGATTTTCTAGACAGACTTTTACGTTATGATCATCAAGAACGTCTCACAGCAAAGGAAGCCATGGATCATGCATATTTCTGTAAGATGTTAAAACATTCAATTTAGAAATTATGCAAATAGGGGAGGGTTGCTACTAGTGTTGGGCCAATTATTTCGGACACCTGAAAGTCAAATTCTGAAGGCCTCCTGATTTCAATTAGCGAAAAACACATGACGAGTGATATTAAGGGTTGTCTGATTGTCACGGGCTAGTGAAAATCCACTTTGGACAAATGAAACTCGATACACTTTCGTCCGATTGGGCAAGTGATTATTTCAGTATTTATGTTAAGCTTGATAAATATTAAATGTTTGAGAAGAGAAAAAAGAAAAAGAAAAAACTCCATATTCTTTAGACAATCCTGTATAATAAAAAAAAAAAAAAAAAATTCAATTACTTTGTAAACTTTAAACACTCAGAAAGATGATTTTAAAAAAGGCAATGTAGAAAATTAATAATTAGAAATCTTGAATAAAAAGAGTTAGTGAGTTTCTAGTGACAATCTGAACAGATTTAATTGACATTGATATGATTTGTACTATATATCGGAAATATTCAGTGCTGTACCAACTATTGCTACCACTTTGTCATTCCTTACTGGCAATACAATTTACCAAATTGACAGCATCCATACACTGTTTTAGCGAGTTTAATATTGAATAAAAACTGATTTGTTAACCTTTTGACAAGCTTTTTTAAAAATCAAATACACGCATCAATACTTTGCCGCAATTATTTCCCTTGTCTGCTTTCTTGTGGTATTAAAAAAGATTTTATTTTCCTGATTTTTTTTTTGTTAGCCTTTATAATTTTCTGATCTATATTAAACTGAGACTTCTTTTTTTTTTTTTTTTTCGTCAATTGCTGTCAACTACAAATTGCAATAATGCACCAGGGGGGTACAATCCCAATCTTAATCATTTGCTATAATTGAAGATGTGGTAGGGTAAAGAAGAGAAACTTGAGTATTTAATACTGATTGACCATTGGCTGAACCTGCAAAGAGTTATATTGTTGAAATTACTTATGATAAGTGTATTACAGTTGACAAATTTCTGACAGCAAAGTCATACGAAGAAGTTTATTGGTTAGATGTAGTTCAGGGAACATTTATCAGTTTAAGTGATATTCTTATTTTCTTGTATTTTAGACCCAATAGTGAAAGAACAAGGAAGGATGTCTTCAATGTCTGGACAGTCTCCCACCCCCATGTCAAATGCAGGGCAAATGGGAGGAGGTACGGACACCACAAAACAGCGCTAGAGACAGTCAGAGTGTAGTTCATGTTGTTATCACCACTAATGTACACAGGCTAGCCTTGTTAGGAAGAATGTGCATGTCAGTGTGTTGTTTTTCATTACAGTCATCGCAAGTTTTAAAATACTGTCTATAACAGCATTGTGATTGTGTCATTTTTGTTTGGCATTCATAGATATCTTATTTTATGATCAGAGGCATTTTGTGTTTACTTGTCTTTCCATCATTTCATTCCAAGAACATGGTAATTTATTTACTTCAGATCACATTTGTTTTTATTTATTTCAAAATATTGAAGGGTTTATGGGTTGAAAATTAATTGCCAGGTTAAAAGACACTACAGGCTTCTTGTGATGTAAACATGATTTTCAGGTATACAGTAAAATGCTATTGGTCAAAGAATTTTCAACTTTTTTGCTTTTCTTTTAATCTTGGTGTGGCACCTTTTGTGAATGGAAGTTATTTTACACTTGAACATCATACATGTATTTATTAATATTTTCATTTTTAAGAAAAGACCTGATGCTACATTTTTTTATTGTCAACACATTAAAAGTGTAGATATTTGTTTACCATACTGTAAGGTGTGTCCAATACTTGACAGAAATGAATGTTTTTTGTTTAGTTTGTATTTGATTTAATGTTTCTGTTGCCATCCCCTTTACAATACTTTTCGCAATGCACTTGGTTTAGCAGAATGTCTGGTCTTCCAAAGGTGCTAAAACAATACACCACCAATGTAAAATATTGCAGTATTTGTTGATTCCATTTCAAATTTGAAGATGAGCCTTGAAGCATCAAAACTGTTGCTTAGTAAGCAGTACCTCCATTCGTTAGTGAAATAGCTATTAGTTACCACAATGTGTGTACTTCATGTGAAATTAAACTTAATTTATTGTTCAGTTTTGAACTAAACTTCCACATATGAAAAATGAGCCAGTCGAGTCATTCTAATATGAATCCACCTGGTAGGAGATTGTTACAATTTTAAGCTCTATTTGATCATGTGTTAAGACAAATTTGAGGTCTTTCTTTTAGATATGGTAGGTAAAATAATGGAAGATTTTATGCCTTGGAAGTTCCATTTTCTATAGACTGACTTTCTTTGGTCTAGTCTGATTTTAGGCCATGTGATGGTTCACTTGTGGATTTTTTCCAACAATCACTATGAAATAGTTTGGTGAAATGTCAGAGCCACAGGGCTTGGGATTTTCAACTTCATACCAATTGTGCCTTGCTTTATTTTATGCTTAAGCTTGAAAACATTGTGTGCACTTTTTCTGCATATACATTTACAAAGAATTTGATATTTCTTAGTTTTGATATCTATATACATACAATTTGTGCAAACTGTTTCTTGAACAAGTACCTTTGCACAGAAATATACTGTTAGGTAACCTGTGAAATATAAACACCTATGAGTAAGGCTTCAAAATTAATGACATGACTTGAACATAGACATCATCAATACATGTACATTTCAATGCCAAAGGCAGGAAAGAATTATGAAGGCATGTTTACAAGTAGCAAAAATGGTGACAGATTTAAGATTTCGTGGAGGGAGAGGCGGGAATTTGAGATTTATCTTGTGCACTACCCTTTGCAATATTTACTCTTATTATTCCTGTTTTTATAGGTGCTCATTGTATTCACACACATTTCTTTTTCCTTTGTTCAGCTGTATTCCATCCACATGCATGCATGTGCTTTGAATGAGCCCGTTTCAGTTTTTCAAAAAATTTAATCAAGTTTGCTCCACCTTCCCAACTTTTTCATTTTGTGTGTTGCATTCAGAGTAGCTGGGCTTGATGTCCAGGGTTTGACCATTCATTTGTCAGGATGGAATTGCTTTCAAATAAAGCACCTTTATGTATGATGTTTTTTCCAACAAGTTTGATATCTCAGCACTGAACTCTAGTTATTCGTGAAATGAAAATGGGGAGACTACTTGATAGGCTTTGGATTTTGTTGGTAGAATTTACAGCCCCTTTCATTATTAGGACAGATTTAATTGGATCAGTTTTGGTTGTTGGTACAGATTGTCCTTTGTCAGACTAAGACAGCCTGCTTGAAACGATTTGATGTTTGTACAGGTGCGCATTTTAGGCTGCCAGTGCACGGCATGTTGCCTCTGATATATACTTTTTCAGACATGGAATGATAGTAGAGTACTTTTCGGGCAAATATGCAAAATTTTCAACTGTGGCATTATTTTACGTTTTGGTATCAGGGTTTTGAAAGTGCAGAAGAAATGCTGACTAGCAAATGCTTTATAGCGTACTATACAATAATCTTTTCCATTAACACCACAGCTATTGCATATAACAACTGTATACTGATGCGTAGACTTTGAACGTGAGAATCACAGTGATGTAGATACTGAGTGGTTCAGATGANTCAACTGTATACTGATGTGTAGACTTTGAACGTGAGAATCGCAGTGATGTAGATACTGAGTGGTTCAGATGATCAAATATCAAACCTTATGCTGTATAATCAAAATTATCTCTTTGGAGTATAGAGCACATTCGGGACATTTATTTTAACTACAAAGATTGAAATATACAATTTTCCTGTAGAACAATTGGCTACGAAAACTATGATTCTCATTCAATAGGATTGACTAGAATTTTTAGCACGATGTGTAATGAGTGTAGCTTGGGATCTCCTCTTACTATCTTCTGCCTTTTACTCTGAACAGGTGCCGCCATTAACAGCTCTTCTGTGGCCGCGGTGACCAGCTCGCCGGCGTTAACTCCCACCATGTCACCGCTTCCTGCCAGCTCCACCACTGCACAGTCCTAGCCCGGCCTCTGACATTCGACTGACACTAAGTTCAGGCTACAGCTTATCCTGATCAGGACGGGAAACTTGTATTCTTACCTAGATCTATTGTACAGCAGATATTTTTTGAAACATGTACTACCATTTTCAGTGTGTGTGAAAATCTCGTGGAAAGCGACTTCCCCCCTCAAAATAACTGTGTTTGATGTGTAAACACCATAACTTAATGTGATAAGGATACATGTAGTGGTATATTTGTGTCTCCTGCGAAGCCTAACGACATCCAGTGACTTTGTCGTCTGTCTGTCGCACACTATAACTTTTTGAATTAGGATTTTGATACTTAAAAGCCATTTTGATATGTAACATGATTAAGGATGCCATCGCAGGCAACACGTGTTCTTTGGAACACTCTACTTTACCCTCAACATTTTGGTGTTGATGTTTTGGGTACCTTGAAAAATTGTGTAACACTTTAGAGCTTTCAAATGTGATAAATTTCACTACATATGTTCAGTGAATCTGCAATGGTGCATGTTTTCCATGGTGCATTTCCTAACGGGAATGGATGTCAATCAAAGTCTCGGGTCTCATCTCATGCCTATGTTTAGCGAGTTGCGGTCATCCATCCCTTTGTAGCACTGGTAGAACATGTAAATGGAACCTTTCCATTAAAGATGACGAAATGTGGTCTGGGTAATTTTTAAGCCCAACAGTTTTCTGTGATGTTTTTGATCGGTTAGATTGTTACTGGGCCAATTTACTCCTTTGGAATGATTCTACGATACTGAATTGTGTCTTTGGAAGTTTCATGTGTTCGATGACAATTAAGCAAGGATTAAGTTTATCGAATTATGCAACAGCTGTATTTAAAAGTGTTAGCAGTAAACAGGGGTAACTTGTTTGAAAATTGTTAAATATATTCTTTAATGTTGAGATATCAACATTATGTTATGTAAAATTTTGTTTGACATGACCATCAGCAAGCTGCAATATGTCATTTCCCATTTTCTTTTTTTATCATTTTTTTAAATGTACACTCTGAAATGACTGTGTTGCTTGAACCCTCACTAAATGGTGTCATGAAAATTGATTAGTACTTTGTGAAAATGTTATGTAGGTACTGTACATGATATTTTGGCTGGTATATAGACTGTTTCAGGATGGTACAAACTAGTTCTCTCGGGCATGCTTACTGAGGTCTCTTAAGTTCATGATTTAATCATCAATATTCTGAATCATCTTGTAGAAGAAAAAGGTGGACATTGCGACCGTAATGAAATGAAGTGTGTCATGGGAGAAATAAAACTCATAAGGAATATTTAGCGTGGCTTGTCTTGTTGGTTTGTATGTAAACGAAGAGATGGAACACCAAATTGATGTATTGGGATGCTAGATCTTCATTTTGAGGAAGATTTTTCAAACAGAAAAATGTTACACGCAAGATAAAATACATTAGGGTATGAATTGCGAAGCTTTGCGCACACAATGAAGCGAACTGGCTTCTCGTACCCATGCTATGAAGGAGAGGGGGAAAAACTGTTTTACCCCTTTCCGTTTGTTTCGCATCTGTAAACATTTTTCGTAAAATAATTCTTTGCAACTGGATGTCACAGGACACTGATATTTTGCATGAAGCTTTATATAGGTTTGGTTAGAAAGAATAATCTTGCTGTGACCAGGCTACACTCGGGTCACAGTAAGAATTCCACCGCAAAGCGGATCTGCTTCGCGTCACATTTTTGGACTTTATTTTGAAAATAAATCGTTTTACAATAGGCATGATACACTCTTTTCTTGAAACTCCAGATGAAGGCAAATATAGAGCCACGGCGTGATATAAATTAAAGATGACAGGTATTTACTATAACTTTTCTTCATTTATTCAGTCTTGAAGCCAGTTTATAAAAAAAATATTTGCTACGAAGCAGGTATAGGGGTGGAATTCTATCGTTAAACCGGGTTTCGGAGGACAACTATTATTTTAACGATAGAACATTCCTATCTAAGGTTTGGTCTAATTGTGGGATGCATATATTCAGATTCATTGACATCTGTCTGCTGAGAACTTTGAATTATGTACAACTACTAGAATTATATACAACTAAATTGGACAGCTTTAATAAGGTTATAGGTGGAATGCTGCACCAGAGAAATTTGCTATGGATGAAAAGTGAAGGATATGATAAACAATATTTTGAAAATAAAAAAAAATAACTATTTCGTCGGAAAAAAAACCCTGCAGTTTTAGTAGCAAGCAATTTGAAAAAAAAAAAAAAAATTGAACCCCTGGTGGAATCGAAGCCGTGATGTACTGTTGGCAACATTCTAACCTACAGAGCTACCTAGCTAGGCATTTGAATTTTAAATGAATTGACATGTAACCCTGAAATTGATATTTAGCATACTTGATTCTGACCCTTATCCGGGCGAACCGAACTGAGCCGGGCTACTTCTTGGAATAAAGTGACCCGGCGCATATAGTAATGAAAATGTTGAATTTTTACCGTATGTAACATTTTTTTGGCACAGAAAAGGCTAACATTTTTACAAATTATGTTTATTTCATTAAAGTGCCTAATACATTCTGTCTCAGAATAAGCCACTATAGCTACAACCGTCTTCGTGGATACAATCGTGAGCCGGCTGCCAGCCGCCTACCAAAATTTTCCGGCTCAACCGGCTCGCCCGATGTGGTGTGTGCGCAGTTGCGTCTCACAATCAAGTGTCTCGTCGCATTACCCGGGTGCGCTGAGTTGGCAGAATCAAGTATGCTAACTTTCATCCATGTTACAAACGGAAGTCGGCCATTATGACGATGTAGAGATCTACCTTAAGAGCGGGGGCATCAAGTGAGCATTGGCTTTAAGATGTCTCGTTTTACATTTGCATTCGGTGAATACCTACTAATCCGAAAGATAGCACTGGCCCAGTTCCACTACGTACAAAGTCCTCTAATCTAGAATTTTACAGAAAAGAAGTTGCGGTGGGCCTAAAACGATTACCGTTAACCCGAATCTGACGAGTGTTGCGATTCATTGAACGCGCCTGTATAGAAACTCGAATTGAGGACAGATCATTAATTCATTTGATGCACGCAGTAATTCAAATAAAGATCTCAAATAGATATCTTCAATTCTGAATTGCGCGCTTTAATTGAATTGTTGATTGCACAACTTCTTTTTTTTTTTTTTTTAGGGGGGCGTACGCCCGGTACGCCTTTCCTTGAATCCGCGCCTGGAGCTTGTTCTGTGTATGATCAGTTTAGAATCAAGGCAGGCTACTTACAAACAAGTTGTTGCAGGGGTTTCAACAGTAACGTTTAAAGCAACATTTCGTAAATTATATGGTCGGTATAACAATTTAGTTTACCAATATGACCTACCATTGAGTCAAATGCTGTCTGATGTGTTTTCTAAGCCATTGTTAAGCCGTTTTTCACACATGATTTGACTACGGATTGCTCTATGGGCTCACGCGGGTGTGACCGGTCAACGGGGGATGCTTACTCCTCTAGGCACCTGGTTCTACCTCTGGTGTGTCCAGGGTCCTGTTTTTCCAACTCTTGTTTTGTTTCTATTGGACTTACGAGATGATCACTGTTCCTTATCTTTGCCTTTAGAGTATTTAGCTGGCATGGGTTAGAATAGGTCCTCAGCATCTCCTTTGCGTGTCGTAAGAGGCGACTGAATGGGGGCGGTCATTCGGATGAGACCGCAAAAGCCGAGGCCCTGTGTCACAGCAGGTGTGGATCATGTATAAGTATTCCTCCTGAGTATATCATGTAAACTGATTAGCCGTAGGCATGGCTTATAATTTAGTCGCAGCCTTCACCCGGATTGGTGACGTCTCCATATATGAGTGATTTCTGGTGGACGTAAAAAATAATCAATCAACGACTGTAGCTCTCTGAAAAAATATTGGGACATTTTGAGGGACTATACAGTTCTGCAGCTACATTAGTATAGACAACTTTCTCCAATCTCGGATTTTTCGCGGTCCATAAGTTTTGTTGAATGACCACTGTTGTAAATTACACTCTGTTCTCGGTCATCTGCTTCTCAAATATGAAAGATATACTAGGGCTGTGTATGTATGCAATCAATGTGTATGGTACTAATGGGTTAATTCCGGTAGTAGAAGGTGGTCACTCTAATTTCTGTTAACCAGAGGTCTTTAAGATTATTAAAAATTTTTTCAGCGTAATCAAGGATACCAAAAGATTTATGCATATTTTCCCAGAAAAAAGAAATGCATGACTGCCTCCTCTGGTAGAAAGAAGAAAAAAAAAATTAAAAAAAAATTATTAATAATAAATAATAATAATAATAATAAAAA
>CAJDSM010000341.1:0-10722 GCA_903981925.1 Ostrea lurida
AATGTAGGTGAAAACAGCCAAGTGTCATAATTTTTGGGATATCCCTCGTATATTCTGAATTTCTGGACCCGCCAAATGCAGCAAAAAGTGACAAGTTTTTGTTTGTGTGCGGTAACTCCAGTGGCTTCCAAATGATACTTGAATCTTTTCATTTAATCTTTGTACTGGTATATCTATTCTCGAATGGGGTAAGAGTGAGAAGAATCTCGGACTAAGAAGATATGTGGGAATCAGGGTTGGAATAGGTCATCAGTACCCCCCTTACTATGTATTGCTATGCTATACTCTCAAAACGCTTGTTCAAAGTTAGTTTATCCTCGTTGCCATTCATTCGTAATATTCTTTAACATGAGAGGCAACACACGTACGTTTTTTACTAATAAGCACATGCATATAAAAACTGAAGTGTCCGAATTAACTTTCAAATTCTGCTGAGCCAGGGAGATAGGTTGCCCAGTTACAGAAGTGTTGAAGGGTTAATAGAGTTTCGGGAAGACGTTCAAAGAACTTAATGCTGAAAAAGCTATCAATTTCAAAAATGAGTTACATGTACATTGCAATACACTAAGGGCGAGAGAGATTTTGCGAGAACTTGATGCTCTTTTTATTCTCTCATATCTGATGTGTGTGTGGTGGGGTGTAAATAATGTGGGCCATTTCACTGACCAGTTAACAAAATATGCTAAACTTTTTCTGAAGTATTCGGAATAGCATTTAAAACCTGCAATATCCATTCAAAGAATGAAATGGCACAGGGCGCAAGTGTATGTTTAATCAAGACGAAAATCAGAGCAACAATTTGCTATTTTATATTGTACGAGATCAGTAAATACATCAAATACAAAAACATTACAAACGGAAGATGGGAGTGTCGTGCGATTAAAACACCTATTGTCTTTAAATACCAGTAATCATAACAATCTTTCAGAACAGATACATCAGCACAATAATAATTCATACAACAGAATACTTCAAATAATCAATTTTTGGAATTGGTTTGCATACCTGAATTTTATTTACATATTCTAAACATCTCAGTAAAACTATATACATGTAGTTAATCAAATGCAAATGTTAATGAGTAATTGGATTGGCGAAAAAGTGATAATCTTTATCTTATAGAGATAAACCAGGTCATTTTGGGAGTAATTTTGTTGTTTGTCATAAGCAACAGACAATAACTCGTTAATATTCATCAGTTCCTCATTGATGCCCCTCTTGATGAACATGCGCAGTCAACTCCTTTTTCGCCATCAATTTCTGCAGACCGATCGCCGAACTTAAATATACTAGTGTGATTAGAGGTACCCCTAAACCAGGATGNCAGACCGATCGCCGAACTTAAATATACTAGTATGATTAGAGGTATCAACCAGGATATGAGAGAATTCAATATCACAAAAGTGTTAGAGCTGTTAAATCTCCAATGACACCAAAATCGAAAAGTTAACGGTCTGTAATCGGAAAGGAGAATATGCAACGGGTCAAACCAGGATACTGACAGGTGAAAATGCGTCCAAGGGGAAACAAGATTTTGGGTTGATTTCTTCAATTCTGAAGATATTCAATGGGGGAAATGTAGCGGTCATCCGGGTTCGATTGCCGGTTGCCAGATAATTTAGTTGGTAGACCGTCTGACTAAAGAATTCAGGAGGACCGGTTGGTATCCCGGTCTGGTCCATTGCATTTTCTCCATTCCTGTTATATGACAATTGTTGATATCCTGGTCACGTCACCAAAACAAAAACTTACCGGTCCACTTCTGGCAACATAATTCCACTGTTAAAATTTCTAGAAGGAATTCACAATGCTCCTCCTTCCATAATCAGAATAATAATACATATCCAGTATATGTGCTATCGACAGCAGTGTCTCCTGATTCAGATATTTTCATTGTACATGTACATGGTGCTCCGAATAATCTACCAAATGGGTTATAAGTATTCCATTTGTGCGATTGGTAGTCTAAGTAACACGAGACAAAACTTTCAATCCCTTGATGAAGTGTGAAATTATCCCTGGTTGTCAATGTTACGTTTTTGATTTTCCTCGTTGTTAGAAACTATTTCGTTTAAATCCATTTTGTTTTTGTTGAAAGTTATGGAGTTAGATCCGTATATAACATCAGGTTCACTTTTTGAATTCACTAACGTCATATATTCAGGTTGCGCCCATTTCTGTTGTTGTCCGGATCCAAACACCGAATAAAATATAACGGAAATTAAATGTAATGATCCAGTAATCAAGAAAATCCTCTGCCATGACTGTGCATTCTACAATTTAAAAAAAAAGACCCATGGGCCACACCGCTCACCTGAGCTACTGCAATTCCTATGTTTACGATGAAAATATGTGATACTAATTATGGTGCTTCGTTTGTGATACATTTCGAAAATTAAATCTAAAAGTTTGGAAAGCCAAAGAAAATAAGAAAATAAAATAATTTTTATAGAAAAAGTCTTAATCTCAAGCCAATAGCCAGTAAAGGAGAAGCGCTTTGCATGAAGGATATATTCCTACGTTTCAGACATTTCCAATGTTTTATGACATTACGATTTCGTATAAAGATATGAACCAACTCAAGAGGATACTTTCATATTGGTTTGAAAAATTGTGCCATAATAGTTCTTGAGTAGATTTTCATTGAGTTTTTAGGTCACCTGAGTAAACTGGTGACGCTATTGCAATTTGGTTTTCGTTACCGTCTCAGTTCGTTGCGAACGGGTGTCGTCCGTTCGTGCGCGCGTCCGTCGTGTGCGTTAACAATTGTACATTTTTAACTTCTTGATAAACCAATGGTCCAATTCTTTTCAAATTTGGTATGAAGCATCTTTGGGACAAGGGGCACATAAATTGTAAATTTCAGGTCTCTTGCACCCCTGGGGCCTTGGGGGTGGGGCAAAATCTGCCCAAAAGTGACCAATTTTCAAAAATCTTCTTCTTTACAACCGCACATGTCTGAGAGAACCAAATGCATAGTGATGTAAAGCAGGAAGACCTTTACCAAAATTGTAAATTTGGTGATCCCCTGGGTAGGGGTTCTGACCCAGGGCGGGGTCAAACTTGGTTATAGTGTTTATATGAAAACATTTAAAAGCATCTTCTTTAATTTTTTTCTTGTAATTTCAGGTCTCTTGCACCCCTGGGGCCTTGGGTGGGGCAAAAACTGTCCAAAAGTGACCAATTTTCAAAAATCTTCTTCTTAACAACCGCACATGTCTGAGAGAAACCAAATGCATAGTGATGTAGAGCAGGAAGGCCTTTACCAAAATTGTAAATTTGGTGATCCCCGGGTAGGGGTTCTGATCCCAGGGCGGGCCAAACTTGGTACATAGTGGTTATATTATAAAACATTTGAAAGCATCTTCTTTAATGCTATTGATATTAATGTGAACAAAATGGATATTTTGAATGAATAGGGAGCCTTTTATCAAAATTGTAAATTTCATGATCCTAGGGGTAGGGTTTTAGTATTAGGGTGGGGCCAAAATGGTCATTGATGAAATGTGTTAACAATTGAACATTTTTAACTTCTTTTGTGATAACCACCTGTCCAATTCTTTTCAAATTTGGCATGCAGCATCTTTGGGACAAGGGCACATAAATTGTAAATTTCAGGTATCTTGCACCCCTGGGGCCTTGGGGTGGGGCCAAAAGTGACAAATTTTCAAAAATCTTCTTCTTTACAACCGCACATGTTTGAGAGAAACCAAATGCATAGTAATGTACAGCAGGAAGGCCTTTATCTAAATGTAAATGTCTCCGGGGGTAGGGGTTCTGACCTGGGGGGGGCAAACTTGGTACATATTGTTTATATGTAAAAACATTGAAAAGCATCTTTTTCAATGCAGTTTGATATTAATGTGAAAGTAAATGAATATTTGGAATGAGAAGGGAGCCTTTTATCATAAGTTACCCCCTGCAACAAGTTTGGGGGGGGGGTGTTACTGGAATCAGGTTGTCTGTCTATCCGTCTGTAGACAGAATGGTTCCCAGACTGTGTGTATGCCTTTCCACCTAGATTCACCATATCATGCATATGATCTACCCATTGGACAAAGGTGTTTCCTATTGAATTTGGGGTCAAAAGGGCAAAGGTCAAGTGACTGGACATCAAAGTAGCAATATGGTTTCCGGGTTCCAGAGCATTTATCCTTTCTACCTAGAGTCACTATTATTCATACATATTACTACTCATGAGCGGAAGATGTTCTTTATTGAATTTAGGTCATAATGATAATCTTCTTGTGTATATGAATAGGAATCCTATGCATATATTGAAAGATATTAACATGTGAATAAAAATATGACATGCCTGTGTGGGCTATGATACTCAGGTGACCGTTAAGGCCTGTGGGCCTCTTGTTAGTACACTTTCAGTGTAAACCATTTTCGGGTATGCTCTTTCTTGCCTGTCTTAGTTTTTGTTTTAAAGTTCAATAAAGATATTGATAATTGTAAATTTCCTCAAAGCCCCTATTTAACGCGCTAATCAGTGAATAAAATGTGAGAAAAGCCTCGTCCTAGACTGCGAATCTTGTCCCTCAATGGAAATTTCCCCATATCACACTCGTACTAATGAAGGATTCTATTAGTCTTACACATGCTGTATAAAAGGGCTTTAGTGTCGATATCCCCAACAGTAGCTGACACATAGTTTACATCCCTTCCCTCTTTGGCTCGATGTATAAAATTGCTGTGTAATCAGGCCTTTATACTAACACTGTGACCACACTCTACAGACAGTNTGCTGTGTAATCAGGCCTTTATACTAACACTCTACAGACAGCCCCGAAACACTTCCCGTGTAACACAACATCATGATTCCATGGCCATGTAGAATTCCAAGTCAATGACAATTGCCATAAATAAGCTCCGCCCAGAACCAGATATCTGTGAAGAAACAGTACGGGGTTTTGTTGGGTTTTGTTTTTTTGTTTTTGTTTTTTTTTGGGGGGGGGGTCTTCAAAACCCCTTTCGAACTCCACCCTCATTCTTTGACCCTCCATTTGAAGAAACAAAACTACATTTACCTAAAGGTGGGAAGTTTAACTGAAATTGATCCAGTGGTTACCGAGAAAAAATAGAGAATGAGAAAAGTTTACAGACGACAGACCAATTTCTATAAGAAATGCCCAGCTTAGGTCAGTTAAAAGGTACATTGGGATGTTGCTACATGTATATTACTGCAGAAAATAATATGTATCCTATTCTTTGTCAACCTGAAAGAATCACTATGTAATAAAAACTAAACAAGCCGAAGAAAATGCCAGTATCAATGTTATGTAAGTATTTCATATTAGAAATTACATCTTCAACGAAAACACAAAACTTAGAAAGCTCAAAATATATGCAAAATTTCAAATCTGTCATACTCAATCGTGCCCAGGCAAGGTATGGTATTATCTCTCTTTCGAAAAGTTATATTCATAACTGTGTATGAAATGAAACTTAGGGAATAACAAGATTCTATATGACAGTCGACAATTTCCCCATTTTGATGCAATTTCACATTTTATTTGATGTTTACGTCTTATTTCGTTAATTTTGTTTAATGAAATACGTTACGAAATACCGGTCGCGGTAGCTCTGTGGTTACAGAGTCTTCAGTTCTCAACCGAGAGCTCGTGAGTTCGCGTCCCGCTTGTGCCATAGCCATGGCAAACCTTAATCTTGAAAATAAGTAGTGATTGCTCTTTCGCCAAACGCTCGGCATTTAAAAGTGAGAATCACGGCCATTCGGTGGATTTGTTTCGTTTCGGTGGATTTCGTTTCGTTTCGGTAGATTTCGTTTCGCTTCGTTTTGTTTCTATTTCGTTTCGCACTTTACAGGTACCCCCTAAAGACAGGTCCCATGCTGATTATTGCTTTTATTCCGTCGTTTACGCTTGATGTGGTAATTGTTGTATGACTTCACCGATTCTTTGTGCTCGTTATAACCCCAGTGCAATAGCCAATCAAAATGCATATTACAAAATATGAATTTTCCTTATATTTGGTGATGTAATTTTTGGGCTCGTTGTAAAATATTTTCATTTTCACTTTAGAGTTTTCTTTACCTTCTGCCTGAGAGATCCGGCCATGGCTGTGCTGGCAGTGGCCCCCAACACCCCGGATCTCACGAATCCCGTCAGAATACTGGAATACTGTGGGGCCAAGTCTACAGGGTTTACTTTAAATCCTACAAATCAATTACAATTCTTTTAATGTAAAGGCAAAGATAACGAACAGTGATCAATGTCGTAAGTCCCAAATAGACATATGGAGAAATTCTTACCACTTTATTCATGAGCTTAGTATCACGTGATCTAAAAGTTATAAATATTCAATAAGCATGTAACTTTATCGAAATCATAAAATATTTTTGGTAGACATCCCTTCTTTAGCCTCCTGACGTCAGTACAAGTGTCAAATAATAAAATGAATACATGTGCATGACTGCATTTTCTAAAGTTTTAATTTCCCCAGTCGGTGTCCCAATGCCGTTAGGCTAGAATGCCAAAAACGGTGATTTTGATTTGAAAAACGAACTTTCTTGAAAAATAATTCAATAAAGTTGTCAACATATTCCGGAAAACCAATTCTCAATTTTCCGTTTCCGATGGCTGGAATTAGTGACCCTTGTTTTACATCCGTTGCTTTTCGAAGTGAAAAGGTGCACTTTCTGTGATTTTCAACGATTTTTGAACTGTTTATAATGGATTAAATGGGGCTCTCTGCTTCAAAACTTTGATTGTAAATCGAACTCCGAATATTTTACCAGTTGCATTGAAAGTTGTTTCATTGAAAAGATACGACCATACAGAGTAAGATGCGATGCTGGAAACGTGTATTTATGCAGAGGTCAGTTTGCAATTGTAATTTAAAATATTTTTCTCTATTAATTTCTTTACGTAATGACCGATAATTCGCAATCAAGATGGCGGCATGCAAATTAGCTGAATGGTAAAAATTTCTCCATATGAATACAAAAACAAGAGTCGTTCCTGAAAGAAAGCCTTCAAAGTTTTGTATGTCATGCAACTCAACGTACCTGCAGTAGAGAGCCCGGCTAGTCCCTCTGCTATAATGATGAGGATGGCCGCCGCGTAGTAATCTCTAAGGAAACCCAAAACTAAAACACACACGGCCTCGCAACCAAAACCTGAAATGTATTTTTATATTAAAGATTCTGTAGTTATTGAGTTACTTACTTTAATTTTACTTCATTTTAAATACAATACCTAAAATTATGGACATTTTGCGACCAGTAGTGACCGAGACCTTCTCCGCTTTGATTAATTTGTCCACCATTATACCGCCAAGTATAACTGAAACACTCATCATAATTGGAGGGAATGACGTCAGAAATCCAATCTAAGGAGGAAATAAAACATATATATATCTTTGTTGCATCGCGTTTAAAACTTCCGCATAACAAATGTTACAGGTTTACAGGCGTGACGAATACCTTTACGTCAAGGAATTTCATGCATTAAATTGAGCCCATTTTACTGACATTAAGTATAATAAAACAAGATGTGTTTGTGAAACACTAATGCCCCCGTATTCCACATGCCAGTAGAAGGGGCTTGTCATAAGGATTATGCGTGTGAAATATGAAATGTCTATCCCTTACCATTCAAAAGTTATGCCCAGTGTTAACGTTTTTAAAATGTAGGTCAAAGTTCAAAGTCAAGGTGAGTAGATTTAAAATGTTGGTACCAGATGAAAGGGCTTGTCATAAGGAATACACATGTAAAATGTGAAAGCCATATCTCTTGCCATTCAAAAGTTATGCCCAATGTTAAAAGTTTTTAAAAAGTAGGTTAAAGTTCAAGATCAAGGTCAGGAGGTCAAAAATTTGGTACCACGGAAAGGTCTTGTCTGGATAAATACATGTAAAATATCAACGCCCTAGTACTTACCATTCAAAAGTTATAGCCAAGGTTAAAGTTTCAGACAGAAGGAGAGACTAACAGACAGGACAAAAACAATACCCCCCCCCCCCCCGTTCTTCGATCACGGGGGCATAATCAAGCATAAGTTGAAATTTTAAACAGTATTTAAACTAGATTCCAAAATCCATTCCTTACAGTTGCTACATTAAGAGTGAAGACATCTGCAAAATACTGGGGTATCTCGGTAATCATCATGGCAAATACCCAGGATCTCGTGAAATTAATCAGGAATAAAGCCCATACCGGAAGTGACGTCAATATCCCTTTCCATGGTATCTTTTCGGCCTTTGAAAAGAATATGATAGATTCGTATCTCGAAACAATTCTATACACTTGCAGAAACATAATTCATTTTGAGGTTTTGTAAAATGATTGATAAATTCTTACCACTTTTGCTGACGATAAAATGACATTTGAGCCATCTTTCTCAAAGATTGTTCTTTCTTTTTCGCAAAGTGATGGATGGTCATTTGGGCTGTCATATACCATACAAATCCAAACAACTGACCATATAACGGCTAAGCTACCTGTAGGTGATAATCAGCCTCACGTGAATAGTATTGTGAGAAGTTTTCGGTATGCATATGAAATTTAATTATTTTAAAAAATGAATGATTTTCTGTTGAATGTGTAAACATTACATATATTGGGAATATAGAATGATTTCTCTCATCACTGTGTGATATCACGTGATGACGTGTTTAACAGACAACATATTTCCGGATATTAGATATCAGATTTACGCGAAATCGCATCTGCACAGAAAGTGTGTGAAATAGCAAACATACCGAGATCTACTGTGTTTCATACTCTGAAGGAATTTCATGAAGAAAATTTCGAGATACGCGTACGATGTCCAGATTCTGGCTCAGATTTCTCGGAATTCAAAATTTGAACAGAATCTTAGATTCATCGTAAGGTTGTTTGGTTTTTTTTTCCGAGACCAGAAGAATTTTTGACATGATTAAAGGGCATGGACACGATTTGAGCTAAAATTTTATTTGCAATTTGTTGCTAATTATCAAATTGACACCTTTGGTTTTGGTCGATCAGAGGAATTTGGTATTTCAGGCAGTAGGGGTTTTTCTTCTACATTTAAATCGCTGCTTTCTGATAAATTCACCAGCATGGAGTCAAATCAGTTTCAGAGAACAGTTCAAAGATGTCCGTATCCACAAACTTTAAATCGAAATTAGGCATGTCATCCATTGTTTCTACTCCATGTACATATTGGTTTTTTTTCTATTTACATGTAGCAGACTACAAGTATGTAGATGTATTTCCAGATGATATGTATTCATACGCCGTGACTCGGTTTAGAATATGTTATAGAAATTTGAATGCTTTACATTTCCAGTGCATTTCAATAACGAGAAATACACTGAATGAAAATATTACTGCATGTAAAATGCAATGTGTTTCAATAAGCGTGATACAAATTATTTTTCGGATACAAAGGAGTGATAAATCTCGTAAAATAGAATACAAAACAAGGGCTGGGCATACACGGACCACTATACACACAAGAGGTGGAAGCAAGTGCCTAGGAGGAGTAAGCATCCCCTGTCGACCGGTCACACCCGCCGTGAGCCTATTGTCTTGATCAGATAAACCGAGAAATCCGTAGTCAAAATCAGTTTGAAAACCGTCTTAACAATTGCTATGAAACACATTTGATCCAATGACAGGCCATACTGGAAAACTAAATCGTTATAAAGCACAGTATGTGTAAATCAAGATATGTGGGATATTTTCTGTGGAATTGAATTCACGTGCAGTTTGCAGTTTTCTCTTCTTTGCTTTAACCAACAGTTGAATAGTTAAAAGCAACAGTTGAATCATTATCTATTCAACAGCAATAACATTGAAATAGTTGACTATCTAACTGCTAAATACTGAATAGTCAAACTATTCAATGTCTAAACACAATGGATTCCGTCACTGATTTATTTTCAAATATAATCATATATACGGACATATTTTGGGGTGGTTTTTTTTTACCTTTGGGGCGCATTTACCGGGACCCAAACCTAATGATCACCACATCATTGTATTACCGTAGATGAAGAGGCCGGCGTGCCAGCTGAGGTAGCAGGTTGCGGCTCCTGATATCACAGATGCCAGGGACGTGCTCAAGTAAATACCTGAAAAAGACATCTACCACATGTCTGATTCTCGAATACGATGTTAGTTTGTTTTTTTCAAGTTGGACATAATTTGCCATTCATTATTATTATATTGCTTGTATTATCAAACTAATGTATCAGTAACAGGCCTTAGCGGTCACCTGAGCATCATAGCCCATACAGGGAGTCTCATATTTGCATTTTTAAGTCTCAATAAGGTGCATGTTACATGTTTTATCTTCAAACTTGCATAATGATCCTATTCAAATACACAAGACATTATTCATTCATATCACAAATGGTGTTGTTAACCGTTCATAAATTTTTTAAAAAGAAACATAATGTGCTACTTTAATGCCCAGTGAGCTTGACCATTTGACCCCAAATTCAACAGATATCATTTTCGACCCATGGGTAGTTTATATACATGTATGATATGATGACTTGATGCGGAAAGTACATCGCTGAAAGCTCAGATACCATATTGCTACTTTGATGTCCAGTGCACAAGTCTTGGCCTTTGGACCCTAAATTTGATAAAGAACATCTTCGTTTCAAGGGTAGTCTATATGCATGATATGGTGACTCTATGTAAAAAGGATAATGCTCTAGAACCCGGAAACCATATTGCTACTTTGTTGACCTTTGACATTTTA
>CAJDSM010000342.1:0-11889 GCA_903981925.1 Ostrea lurida
TATCTAGAGGTATTTGCTCCGGAAGGCATATTGGGCATTTAAACTTGTCCATGCCCTCAGCCACTTCCGGCCGTAACATCTACGCAACCCCATGAAACCAATCGAAACAACTATCGCATTGGATCATAAACTCCCCCTCAAATGGCTGCCTACAGACACAAAACAATTTCCTCTTCCCTAACAGAACGATGTCCTCCCCTAGTGATTGGTATAGAGGATTCTATTCCTTCAGCCGCCAGGGAATCTTGGTTATGCAACAATTGCCAGGGTTTTGTCTGGTAAATCTCTTTAAAGTATTTCTTAGGAATTAATCCATCTTTGTCCTGGGCATAAAATAATCCCATTTTTTTGAATAGTCGTAACCCCTCATCCAGCTTTCGGCACATCTAATAGATCAAAACATCTTTAGACCCTTTGAGTGCCTCTGTGTACCCCTGAGTAAAGTGAACATGATTCTTTCCCCCTGCTCAAACCTGTTGCATTATACTTTTGTAGGCCCCAGCTGTCCCATGGACTGCCTCAATGCAGTCTATAGCCTCTACTATTGGTTCTAGATCAAGTCATCAATTTGCATAGAATGACCCTGATTGCCCTTTTCTTTGCGTTGAGACCCAAATTCTTCCTCGATATATAGCCTTTGTCCACTGTCAGATTGAACCACCCTTTTGACATCTTCTAAAGTGAAAGCCTTTAGATCCCCCTGCCTCTGTAGAATGTCTTCTATATACAGGAACCCCCCAGGCAAGAGCTTATATCCTAACTTCTGGGCCCCATGACGCAAGTTGAATAGCAGAGCTCTTGACAAGTACGTGTCCGAATTCTGGTCCTGCCGCTTAATCTTTTTAGGCAACTGTAGTGCCCAAGTGGGGACGTCACGGTCTTGACACAGTTTCAGCCTATCATGATATGCGGTAAACATAATTTTCTTTTCTTGGACTTTGTATAGATATGGGGTTAGTTTTTCTAGAATGACCCCTGGTCCCTTCCAAAATGGACTTAACTTACGACTTACTCCCTTAAGTGTGGCTGTGTCAAGTCTATATACCATGTCACCAACATTATATTGGTGTTCCTTGACCCGTATGTCGTAGTACTTTTTCATGGTTTGCTGCAAAGTTTTCAAGTTGTCGTGCGCAACCTTACGAGCTTCCCCTAATGCATGTGCAAGGGCTCTGACATATTCGCTGAGGTCCTGATGTGCAACTTCAGGCGCTTGCTGTCTGAAAATTAGGTCTACTGGTTGGTTCACCTCCCTCCCCAACATAAGCCTATTAGGAGAGAACCCTGTGCTCCTATTCACACATGTTCTTATAGCCCCCGCCAACTGAGGTAAGTAGGTATCCCAAGAATTCTGATTTTTCCCCACAAAACATCGGACTGCCGCAATTATAGTGCGGTTAAACCTTTCTACTTGACCGTTCAAAGAGGGACTATAAAGGGTTGTTCTCGCTTTGTGAATATGCACTAGCACTAGATCAACACATAAGTTCCTAAAATAACAGTACTCCAAAATTTTTTCGTCCTTGGTCAGAGTACACCTGAAATGGGTACCCGAACCGGGAGAAATTCATTCACGCCGCCTGAGCGGTTTTTTCTGTGTCTGCGAGGGCAAAGGATACACTCCACCCTTTGGTGAACTGATCTACCATATTAATTATGTCATTTCCTTTCTGTTTTGGGGAGTGGCCCTACAAAATCTAAGTGCAACCCTCTCCTCGGGGCCCTGCTTGATAGTGAGTCAAGGATGTTTAGCATGTCTATTGGGTTTCTTGTGCTGGTTACACAGACTGCACCCATGATGTAATTTTCAAACATCGGTCCTAATCCCTCCAATAGTATTTTTGTTTGATCACCTTTGTTCTGGACCCCTGATGCCTGCAGCTGGAATGTCAATGAAGAGTTTCAAAGATTTCTGTTCGAACGAGTTGGGTACTATACAAGCCTCCTTGGTGTTTTTTCCGTTTTCCCTCATTAGATAGAGTTCAGCAGAAAAACCTCCCTGTTTATCCCAATAGAATTTTGCCTCTGACTACTTTGCAAACAAGGTTTCCCTCCCAGGGTTTTCTTCTTGTTTTATCCATTGAATCAGAATGCAAGATATATGGTCACATTCTTGTTTTTCCCTTAACTGTTCATCTGTGTATCCACCCTGTCAATACGCCCTTTCGGGTTCACTAACCACCCTAATTATTCTTTCTCTCCCATATCCCTAATAGTGGTATCCTTCCCCGTTCTGACTATTGCCAGCTTTGACACGTGTATGACACTTCCCTGCTGTTTGACACTAACACTTCCTACTTCAGGTTTCTGTGCCAGTGGCACCAATCATCTACATCCTGTACAAATCTCCCCCATTCCTCATAGGCCTCCTCGCAGTAGGTGCAACCCCACATGGCAAATTTTTTAATTCTACCCCTAACCGAAAATTCAGGACACATTTCATCCCCGGTAAGCGAGAGAGGGCATCGGCATTTGCATGTCTTGACCTGGTCTATCTAACTTCCATGTAAACTGACTTAGTTCTTTCTATCCACCTAGCAAGTTGACCTTGTGTTCCTTGAATCTCAGTAGCCACGTCAAACTGTTATGATCAGTGCGGATAACGAATTTCCTGCCCAGGAGGTAATGCTAAATTGTCTTGTGACCGGATAATTGCTAGAAGTCTCTGCCTCGTGGTGCCAATATCGCCTCTGCTTCCAGGCGACAGCGTGTAACTAGAATAGCAATATTACTCTTCCTCCCACCTGCACCTGTATCACTCTGCACCTATTGAATGTGCGGATGCGTCAGTATCGAGAATGAATGGGTCATGTGCATTAGGTATAGCTAACACAGGGCAGGGTCAGAGCTGTAATAGGTCGCTGAATGCCTTTTGATGTTCTTCCTCCCACTTAAAGAGTCTTTTCCCTGTGATTTCCTGCAAGGGGCCTGCTCATATGAGCCAACCTTTTATAAATGACCGTGATGATTGACGAACCCCAAAAAACCCTTTCTACTTTTTGAGCTGGTTGGGACGGCCACTTTTGTAGCAATCTTTATGTACGCAGGACGAATGCCTCATACCCTCTGGACAATGCACCCTACCGAAACTCTACTTCTTGTTATGAATAGTTCACAATTTTTTTAGTCTTTAACTTGAGACATATTCCTAATCCTAAGAAAAACAGCCCTTAGATTATCAAGGGTGATCTTCAAAGGTTTTCCCCAGGGACAAAGAATGTCATCACAGAAAGGCAAAACCACCCTCCACGTAAGTCCCCTCAGAACCAGATTAATAACCCTTGCGCAGGGGAATTGCAGAGGCCAAATGCCATGCGAGCAAATTCAAACAACCCATATTTAGTGATGAATGCAGTTTTACCCCTATCTTCTTCCCTTATTTTGACTTGCCAATACGCAGAGTTGGCATCTAATTTTGAATACCAAATATTTCCAGCTAGTGAGTCTAAGCATTCCTCAACTAATGGTAGTGGGAATACGTCCTTGACTGATCTGCTTATTAAAGTTGCATCGGGTAGGTCAATGCACCATCTATACGCCCACACCATTCGCCGTTTACGCCACAAGAAATTGGCGCGATGCCCACTCTGATATTGAAGGCTTAAATAACACCGCATCTAACATTTTCTGCAGATGAGCTTCTTCCTCCTTCTCAAACCTACAGGGTGCGGGCATTCGCTGCTTTACTGGTTTATGGTCTCCGTGTCATTGAATGTTCATTGCCCGAATTCTAAGTCAAACTCTATCTTTGCAAAGACATCTTCAAATTCAATAAGTAATCCTTTCAGCCTATCTACTCTATCTCGCTGTATTGATTTACAAGAACGGTCAAAAAAGATCCCTAAGATGGTGGTATGTCCCCTAATTCAATGTGCCCCAACCTATCTACTTGCTGTGCTGTCGGCAGTGGCACAACATACACCCCTACTGCCTGGTCAGTATTTCCCTGGGTGTAAGGTAATTTCTTTATCCGACACATTTATGAGACAGACTAAGGGGTTTACGTTAGGACTGTGGAATGTTCTCAGTATTAGCAGATCCTTCCATGTTCCCGGCTCAACAATATAATGATCACTGACCTTTTGATCTAACTGGCCCTCCATCCTAACTACAGAGTTAGGGGGAACAACAGTCCTATTGGTCGCTGAAACGTTAGATATCTGAGGTCCCTCACTTACATTTCCCATCGTCATTGGTACCCTTTCACCCTTTATTTTTATGTGATCCCTGTGACATGCTAATGTCAATCCCATTCCCCTTGAGGAAGTCAAAACCCAACAACATGTCATCAAAAATGGGAGCTACATAAACATTGGTGGTGAATGCTTGTGACCCCACTCTTATGCTCACAGGTCCTACAATAAAACCATTCATTTGCATTCCTTTGCCTGCAGTATTCATTACAGTTTCAGTTATAATTGGTGGAGGATTCTCCAGACCTTGGTAGAACTCTTCTGAGATAAGGGTGACTTCTGCTGCTGTATCCACTATTGCTAACACCTCTTTTCCCTGTAGTTCAACCCCCACTCTATACATGTTCCCACATTCCCAACATGATAACAACATTAGACTCCCCTTTATAGTGTCAACTTCTCCACCGGTTAGTCCCACGTCTGTTTTCTCTTTGGTAATTCTGGATCCAATTCCTCTTCCCTAAGCTGCTCTCCCCGATTTTTCCATTCTAATAGTCGGAGTCATTTACTACTGTCAAACTATCTTCCGAGTCTTGTTCATCATCAAAACTATGATAAGCGTGCCATTCAGGCCTCTTTAGCCTCACTTAAACCACCACCTCTCTGTTTTCTACCTGAAAGGCACAGGTGTATTTAAATTTATCCCTACCTTAGTTTGACCCTCGTTACCTTGGCCCCCAGCCCCTTGTCCATCCCACCCTTTGTCTAAGTTTAAGGCTTCTGGTTCTGTGTCTGCCGCATTCATAGCTTGGGCCCAGTCCTTTATCAGTTCCCCTTGATCTTCCCACCCCATGAGCAATTCGAGACCTTTGTCCATTACTTGGGGCGACTCTGGTCTCTAGGTCGCCCGTTCAAGTTTAACGGATTAACCGCGGCATTGGTCCATTAGATTGCTTTGATCTGCGAAGGTCACTTTTCGTTCGGGGATTGGCTATGCGTTTTGGGCACTCTTTCTTAAAATGGCCAATATCCCACAAGAAAAACAGGGACTATTAGTTCTTTTAAGGATTGGGGATGGACTTCTGTTTCTGACCCCTCTTTCCCTGCAGATAGTTTGGTCACATTTGCCATTAGCCTACTTATTTGGAAGTTGATTTGATAATCTGGATAAGCATTTATCAAACTTGGTGTCCCATTTCTTATCTAGAGTCCCATCCTTACCTCCAAATTGCCGAGTTTCAATTGAATGTGAGCTGGCACCCTACCTGGGATGATGGGGACATATCTACCCTCGCTGGACTGCTACACCTATCCTTGTCTATTCCTTCTGCCCCGACTACTTCACGTCTTTACGTTGGCCCCTCCCATATATAGCCTGATGGTTATGCTGGTACCACCTAATCTTATCGACCGCATCCTCCATGGTTTGGGGTCGTACATTTGATGCGTAACTACCTGCTTCCTTGTCAGCAGCCCCCTGACAAAGTCGCAAAATGGCTTGCTGATACATGTGTTCGTCGGGCAAGTCCCTAAATGCTTTAGTAGCCAGAGAAAGTACCCTATCAGTATCTGTCCAGTCTTCCAGAGACTCTTCTAGTGCCTGCCGAGCATTTTGAAATTGTACCTGAGCGGTCTCTGGAAGCTCCTTAAACCCAAACCTTTTCTCTAGCTTCCTTACTAGATCCCCGTATTCTAAATTTCGATTACGCTCCACTATCAGGGCATAATACTCGCTGGCTTTTTCTTCTACATACCAACAAAGCTGATCTCTGCACTCATGTGCGGCCCACCCACTAACTTCCGCATAGCGCGAAAACTTTGCATAAAAAGCCTGCCATTTCGTTTCCCCGTCATATTTCAAGGTGTTAGGGAGAGTTACCTTGCTTGCTCTATCGGGCATTTTGTTTTCATTTCGCCCCCCCCCCCCTTCCCTCAGGTCTAGTCTCACTACTCCCCACCCTAGTCGTGCCATATTCCAGGTCATATTTCCGCTCGTCTCTGTTGTCTTCCAGTTGGGTCCCATAGCGTTGGATATAGGGGGCCCCATATGGTGTTCTAGTATCTTCCCTAGCCCCAAGTGGTCTCCCCCTGTTTAGTTCTTGCCCATCCCTAACGCCGGTCCCCCTCGTACTTCCCCCTTGGAGACTCTCCCTTCTTCGTGGGCGTCCTCTTTCCTCAAATAAGGGCCTATTTGACCTAAGCATTGCTGTGCGATTCTTTGGGCTATCATACATTAAATGTTCTTTAGGAGTGTACAGGCTGTCAAGTGACTTTTGGGCAAAAAATATTGGAAAATTTGAGTCTCGGGTCGGGAGTATTTCATCAATTCATGTGTCTTAGATTTCTACCATTTCTATATTTAGAGATAAAAACTTTGCCTAATATTAAAGATAAATTTTAAAAAAATAAGTCCATATGGCCGATTTAATTTTTCAGATCGTGTTTACATCTGCTCAGTGGAATCGGTGTCCGTTTTCGGTTTTGTATTTATACACGCACAGTAGATCTACTAGATATACCGCTTTGGGATATGCAGTTATTTGTACCAATTATTATTGTTGGTTTTTTTTTTATTTTTTTAATCGATATGAACATAAAGATTGTTCCCAAGAAGTATGAATTTGTTCTGTTCACCAGTTTGAGTAATACATGTATCTACAAAACATCGCAATCCAGGACAGTCGGGAGTCGGCAGTGTGAGTACTAGATATACCGCCCACCCAAAAATTGTGCGAAACTGATTGGTCAAACTCCGACGGTCAGTTCCGTACAAATATAAACCAAAATAAACACTTTTCATTAACTGAAATATTGCCAAACCAACTTTATCTCCCCGTTTGACAATATCCCCACCAAGCTCCTCGTGCAGACGACCCACACTTGTCACCAGCACCGTGACGAGAACTCGCTTCCGAAATTGCCAATATTATCTGTCGCCCAAGCAGTACGGTTGCTCACAGCGCCAGTGTTGTCCTCGTTATCTATATAAAATGCCTCTACAGAATCCGATGTATAGGGATTTACCTAGATCTGTCTTCTCGAAAGGCTTCACAAAAAGAAAGAGACTTCCGGTGACGTCATCCTGGATGTAGACCGAGCCCGATCTACACTACAGTAGGAGATCGCAGAATAGACTAAAGATAATTTATACGGTCAGGATCCCCACATATCGATACAGATTACTTACTGTTTCACTTTAGATACCCTTTATATTGTTCGGGTTTGGTTAGATTCCTAAAGCTTTGTGATACTTTCATTTCTATTGGCGAGATGTTACATGTAGCTGTGATTTGATTGGCTACACATTTGTACAATGTATATCTATACTCGAACACTCTCGTTAATCGTTATTTGGTGAGTCGGTGGCAAAGTTCGGCAGAACTGTACCTTCTCTCTAACCTCTTCTAGGTTAGTCTAAATTCTTTCTCTTCTTTTAAGTCAAGGTCGAAATTCTTCTCTTAGATATTTGAACAAGTATTCGGTATCATTATCATTATTGTTAATTCAACGTCGAAGTCCACTACTCCTTTTTCTCCTATTTATAGGTTGTTGAATACACTCCTCCAGTGTAGGCGGTTTTTATTATTTGTTAATAAATTTTAAACTGTCTTGTGTGATTAATGATGAATTGAGGCACCGGAACCTCCTCGTATCCAAATGAACTGGGTTTAAAATAAGATATCCTATTACACGTATACATGTACATCGATGTAATGTAAATTTTATGTACTATGAACGTTATTCTTTTTGGAAAGTTTGAATCGACAACAAACAACTTTAGGGAAACCGGTGCTACACTCCCTTCTGCTGTCTGTTCTGATAAAAACACCCCTCACGTGTCGATTATTTCACTTGATTTAATTCATTCTCACCTAAGGTACATATATACAATTGATCTGATGTAAATAAACAAAATGCGAGGCAAATATAATCTTATCAGCCGAATTAACTTGAAATCCTATAAGATTTTGACATGTAGTTACTTAAGCAATGAATTATGATTTATTGAACTGCAACGGTGTGTGCATACAGATTGAATAACGCGCGTTATGACGTTATGAAAATTTGTTTTGCAAAAACCGTTGCAGTTATAATCATAATTTATTGCTTATATTTACATTCTTAGAAAATGTATTTGTTTGTGCTTATATTGTATATGTTTTCAACTTTCCGCTCATCCTTTGGGGAAGTTGCGGTTCATGGAACAACCATTGGGGGACCGCAATTTGAGCGACAAGTTCTATTTGAGAGAAAATTTCAACATACAATGTGAGCGAAAGTCACAGAGTCAATTTGAGCGAGACAAAACTGAGTGAATCTTTCACCATGGAAGTGATTGAAACAAGCAAAGGGAAGCCAAGTCTGCATTTTGAAGGATATAGGTTCAGACAAGACAAGATTAATAAATCGACAATCAATTGGCGATGAGTTCGTATAGACTGCAAAGCTAAATGCAAAACAGCGCTGGATAAAACTTTTATTTCAGTGAACAACGACCACAACCATGAAGAAGAAAGTAGTCGCTCCATCGAGGTTCACAAATTGAGACAAGGTTGCAAACGGAAAGCTTGTCAAGGTCCTTTTCAAAGACCTTAAAAAATAATTGGTTTGGAAATTATGAATGGAACTGCTAGGGCCGAAGAGATGCTTCCAAAAAGACTATCCTGGCAGGCTCAAAATCCTACTTCCACCTCCCCGTTCGTGAGCAGGGGGCAACAATGTCAACTGGCATAGGCAGACACAAGAAGTTCGCTCAAGTTAACTTACACATTTTCGCTCAAAAGTCTATAAAATCGTCGCTCAAATATTACTAAAAATGACTTCGCTCAAATTGATCTTTCGCTCAAAATGACTGTAGCCCAACCATTAGGTAAGTAATTGATACGTCATGTTGACAATGAAATGTACACGAAAAAAGATACAGCAATTATGACATTTACGCACACATGATGTCATATCGTACACGACAAAAAGGGAGTGCAAAATTAAAAAAAAAAATTAATAACCCTAGTCTTCAATTATTTTTTTCTTGAAAATAAAAACATCAAATTGTCAACAGTTTTATACATTTTCAACCTAGAACAGTTCATATATTTACATATTCTAAAACTTGTATTTATAACCCAAACCACTTTGGTGATTCGGTCTTTGCAGTTATAAGCACATATCATCAAAATAGATTCTAATGCTTTTTATTAGGGTATTAAACAGTAAATGTAAATATCAGGAAATTATAGTTATATGCAGAACTAGAATCTATTTTGATGATATGTGCTTATAACTGCAAAGACCAAATCACCAAAGTTGGTTTGGGGTATGAATTAATATAACGGGAAAATCTTGCTCTGATATTCCGACTTTGAAATTAATGTGCAGTACAAGATACAACTCCATACAGTGTCAATTCTCCGGGACTATTTCCTACGAAAACTTTAATTAAAGACATATAGTCAAAGCTGGAGACCAACACCTTGAGGTTTAAACGGACCGATTCTGAGTGGATACCACGTGGTATTCAATAGGGTTCAGTTGGATCCAAAGAATAAAAACATCACCAACACGTCGTGAGAATCCTCGGTAGGCTTATTCGGTTGACCGGTTTTGACCTTAGGCGGTTCAGATGACCACTGCCTAAGGTCGAAACCCGTCAACCAAATAAACTATCGAGCATTCTCTCGATGTATCGGTGATCTTTTTGTATTTTTTAAGCAAAATTTTAATCTGTTCAGTCGCAATTTTTGAATGAATGGATGAAGACAACGAACAGTGATCAAGCTGATATCCCCTACATGGAATACAAAACAAGAGTTGGGCAAACACGGGATCACGTGGCTAAGAGAAGTAAGCATCTCCTGTCGACCGGTCACACCCACCGTGAGCCCTTTTATCTTAATCAGATAAACAGAGTAATCTGTAATCAAAATCAGTGTTCATTAAGAACCAGTGGCGGATTTAGAGGGCCCCCCCCCCCTCTTTGGTGACCAAACTTACTTATTATGTATAGATATATATAGCTAAATTAACCTCTAAAAGTAACTTTAAAAGCTCTAAAACCCGAGAGCTTCCGGGAGCTTTGCCCACTGGGTCCTTACTTTGGCTTTATCCCAGACCTTAAGCTTATTGGCTTCTTTTTCAACGGACTGGACCCCCCTTTCGACAAATCCTGGATCCGCCACTGAGAACGGTCTAACAATAGGTATGAAACACGCCAGATAGTATTTGACCCAGGACAGTATGTACTGACAAACTACATCGTTATATAACGACCGTGGAATTTGTGAAATGCTGACTTTAAACTAAAGAAGTGTTTGAAGAAAGCAAGCTAGTCCATATTTGAATTTTTCAACATCAAATTACAGATTGAAGTATCTGATTATGGATGTTGCCCATCACCAGTTCTGTTAATACTTCTGAATCAACGCCGTCAGTTCTGTTAACTTGTATTTACTCTAACAAAGGGATAGATGCAGTCAGCATAAGCAACATTCTTCGTCATGAACAATTAGTTCAGTCTTGGCGGTTGCATTCCATTTCATTCAAAACCTTCTATATGAGAAGAAGAAATATATATAGCGGTGGCCTTTCATTCGACATTTCGATATATCGACCACGATTTATCTATGAATAATAATGATTTAGAATATGTTTAACCTGTGGTAGGTGTTATCAGCTTGATCACTGTTCGTTACCTTCGTTGATCACTGTTCGTTACCTTCGTTACCATCAGCTTGATCACTGTTCGTTGAATTCAAAATGAATCAAAGGAGAAGATTATCTAAATTTTGGAACTTGTATCCAATCCCTTTGTTTAATTTGGCAATCAAATATGTTCAGATCAAATCAATGATAATTTTCATTCATATTTCGAAGTAAAAATCAAAAACATCACAGAGTCTTCCATATCTGCTTCGTACTTGGATATTTTATTTAACATAGTCATTAACGGCAAACTAGTACCTTCCCATANTTATTGAACATAGTCATTAACGGCAAATTAGTACCTTCCCATGTTTATGTAGTTACATTCCATCATCGCCTGCATATGGTGTTGATGTCTCGCAACTTATTCGATACGCAAGAGCCTTGTTCTGCGTATATGATCTTTTTTTTTAATCCAGACAGGCTACTTGCAAACAAGTTGTTGTTGAAGGAGTTACAGCAATCGCGTTTAAAGGCAGCATTTCGCAAATTTTATGGTCGTTATAACGATCTAGTTTGCCAGTATGGTCTGCCATTGGTTAAAATGCTGTCTGACGTGTTTCATAGCAATTGTTAAGCCGTTCTTCATACACTGATTTTGACTACGGAATACTCCGTTTACCTGATCAAGACAATGGGCTCTTAGGTCGACAGGGGATGCTTACTCCTGCTAGACGCCTGATCCCACCTCTGGTGTATCCAGTGATCCGTGTTTGCCCAACTCTTGGTTTGTATTCTGATCTGGACTTACGAGATTGATCAATCAATGTTCGATATCATGTGTTAAGTCTACTACCTGTATTTCCTCCAAATGTACTTCTACCACTGCATCCAAAATTCTTGATTACAAACAAACTTTACAGTGCCTATAGAAGATCCTCTCGTCCATTATAAACCTACATATTCTAGTTCTTCTTTCATCTATAGTGCAGATGGACTAGGCATTACGAGTGATGTCGATGTAGTTGAAAATGACGACCTGGGTTAAAAGATATATAAAATTTAGAGAGCCCAGATCTTTCAGTTGACGATCCAACTTCATCTTTATTATAAACAC
>CAJDSM010000343.1:4490-23449 GCA_903981925.1 Ostrea lurida
AGGACTAGCCGACATGGACGTATTGTGAAAGAACCAATTCGTTTCAGAGACAATCCCTAATAGGTTACCGCTAACCCATATATGGCGAAAGACATTGACTTTGTATCAGTCGCGACAGACATTCTGCAGGAAGTGCCGGAACATTTCAATGATGAACAATTTCTTGTGAGACTTGTTTACAACTTGTGATTTAATATGATTGTATTTTATATTGTAAATATGGTGTGTATTTTTTTTCTTTTAGATTTCATAGACTAATGATTATTTATAATATTTTTTAAGTTACGCCTTCGAAAATGTCCTCATCACCTCCAGTAGTGAAATGATCAGTATATTTGATCGAACGTATTGTCTTAGTGTTAGTCGCGCCGATAATTTTATTTTCAAATTCGTGAGGTTGTGAGCCTGTCATGCTGGAATTGTTAGATGAGCTGATCAATCGAACACTAGGAGTGGGTGCAGAATGTGCAGTACGTACATGCACGTGTGCGCTGTCTAATGATGTTCGACTTACTTTGTTACAATTATCGTACGTGTTCGCAGAGTTTGTTTGAATTTCGTGTACAGTTTGGCGATTGTTTACATTCACTGTGGTCGAATGAACAGTATAGGAGCTATCTGTGTTACGAGCAGACGGTGTGACACAGACAGTACTGTCTGTGCATGAGTCAGTCATGTGTGAAGTCTCTTTAAAATCTGAGTTAGAAGTAGAAAGGGCCCTCGATGGGGAAATGGTTGATGCATATGTTTTCTGATTTTTCAAATCCAAAATCTGTTTCTGTAGATTAACACAAACTTTGGAAAGTCTTGCTGTTTCGGTATTAAACCGTATGTTTACTACTTCATACTCTGTAAAGTCAAGGCCTTCAAGTCTTCTAAGGTGTAATTTAGTAGTTTTACGAGATGTTTCAAATACAGTGGGATGTGCGGTCAATTCACATGCGAGCTTTTCGATGACATTTGATAAAGACAGATTTTGAGATTGAAGGTTCAATATTGTCTTTTTGAGAGACTTTATGGTTTTTGTACGGTCAGTTTGAGTTTGTTCAAGTTTATTTACCCTTTCCATAAGAACTTGCGATAATGAGCGTAGTTCAATAAATGTCTGGTTTGCAGATACGTTTGTTTCCTGTTTGGATTTATCAAACACGTTGGACAGATACGAGCTATCTCCGTTGGAAAACATATATAGGGCAAAACAGTCTCTTACATATTTAGTAGTGCTGGGACCACTTTTTGTTGTTTTTTCTAGTGATGAAGTTTCCCCTGATGCAACCCCTGGATATATTTTAACTTTAGTATGTAGTGCATAAATCTGTGTAAACAATTTTGATTTGATTAACCTTGCATTATGCAGTTATGCAGGTATAGCATATCAGAGATCGCATAAAGTAATATTAAAGCTTGCATGTTCTACCTTTCATTGCATGAGCAATTATCACACCTCAGCATTTTTGCAGTCTTGGTTTTGACCATAAGTATCGGACAGAAGCGTTATTTAGTATCGCATTGTTCACCAACCGTATATAAGGACCGTTTGAGCAAGGCTATTCACTTGCTGGTGAAGGACCTTAATTGTCCGTGCCCTTCAAGACTTCGTGTTCGTATTTTTTTTTTTTGAAACTCACATAAGGGGGTGGGGTTTTCTTGCTAAAATGTAAACTTCAACCCACGGCACAGTCAATATTCATTTCTGGTCAGGTAGAAATGGATTATTCCTTACCTTAGCATTTTTATGGTATCTTATATTTAGGCTATTTCAGCTGTACATGTGAACTTGAATTATTCTAACTTGATTATGTATGGAAGTTCGTGGAATCGGAGTTATTTTATCGACTCTCTTAAACCATTTTCTTACTTCTTCTTTAATTAAATTTATAAAAACTTTTACCTTTTGGTTTTATGAAGTGTTTAACAATAATCAAGGAAGTCCAAATATAATATCGATATACAGGGACCAGTTACAGTAATGTGCGCACCAAACATGTGTGCTACTCAAAAGGATTTTTATCATAATCCTTTGTGGTCCCGTTACATTTTTGGGGGCTCGTCCGGGATCCTTTACAGAAACCTGTCTTCCACTTCAATATTTCAGATTAGTATTCAAGAGTAGGCATAGGGATTTCTTATTATTCCGAACCAGCATTTTTTGTTTTCTTATGTTTTTCTGTACCCGTGATTTGGTACAGTTAGTTGAAGCTTTGAATCATCTTTGTTTTTCTCCGAATTCAGGCTTATGAAGTTATTTTTGAACTAAGTTCATTGCTTTTTCTAAACTCCATCTTCATTTTCAAAGTTTCATTTATCCTTGATTTTGACTTAGTGATATAAGTCGATAAGTTATTTTATTTCATAATTGAAATTACCGTAGTTGACTAGAGTATATACTAGAATCTGAACATGTACATTTCATCATTTCATTAATCCAGCTACCAATATTACAAACGTACATAGAGTTTAGCATTCTAGATTAATGCTTTCCGGAGATGATCATAGTTTGATCTCCTGTATTGACTTGGAAATCAACCCTTTAAGTTAGATATTGTGACTTATTGTAGACGCGGAAAAAGAGTTCTTGCGAAAACGCGAGAACTGCGTCTTGCGATACTTTTGTGTATTCATAATATCTGCTTATTATATTTCTGTTATGTTATTCACTATGGAAAGTTGAGAACTCAGAGAGTATAATGGAGTCCTTCATGTGATTTGTGTGCTCGTAGCGGAGGATGGAAAGAAGATTCCGTTGTTCACGTTCCATCAACTTTTACCATGAGACTTAATTCCACCAGAATTCGATACACATTATATCAGTGATTTCTGACCGTGTTGTTTTATATATCAAAATTTTCTAGTTTAATATATTTGTACAAAAAGATTAGTAATTTTTGTTTTAAGGAGGAGGAAATGTAACAATTTTATTTTTGATAACCTTGCATTATGCATTATTGCAAGTTAAGCATTAGAGATCGCATAAAGTAGAATTTTTGAAAATCTTGCATGTTTACCTTTCATTGCATGACAATTTATTTTCACCTCAGCATTTTTTGCTAGTCTTGTTTTGACCATAAGGTATCGGACAGAGCGTTTATTTTAGTATCGCATGTTTCACCAACCGTATATAAGACCGTTTGAGCAACATTCACTCTGCTGGTGAAACCTAAAGTCCGTTGCCCTTCAAGAACTTCGTTTTCGTTTTTTTTTTGAAACAACATAAGGGGTGTTTTTCTTGCTAAAAAAATGTAAACTTCAACCCCGCAGAGTCAAATTCATTTGCGTTTCAGTAAAATTGGATATTCCTTACCTAGCATTATTATTGTATTAATTTAGGCTATTTCAGCGTGTAAACATGTGAAAACTTGAATTATTTACTTGATATATGTATGGAAGTTCGTTTGGAAATCGGACTTATGTTATCGACTACTCTTAAACCATTTTTTACTTCTTCCTTTAAGAAATTTATAAAACTTACCTTTTGTTTTAGTTTGAAGTGTTAACATAATCAGGAATCCCAAATATTGAATTCGGATATACAGGACCAGTTACAGTTTACATGTGCGACACAAACATGTGTGCTACTCAAAAAAGGATTTACAAATCCGTAGTGTGGGTCCCGTTATATCTGAATCTACAATTTTGTTCATTATTGGAAGTCAGATCTAACAAATTTTTGCACATACAAGTCTTTAGGGTTCTGGAGAAACCACTGTCAAATAAGACGTTAAAGTCAGAATTGCACACAATAAAAACGCTACTGACACTAGATCGCAAATGATTGCCACTCACACTTGTACACATTACCTCCGGTGACTGCTTGAACTATTTCAGTGTTTTGGGACAATACATTAGCATTCATCATTCAAAACAAATCCATTCTGATGATACATCATCTACAAGGTTTTCATTACTTACAGGTAGTTTCTAGTAGCTGGACTTTGTAGATCACCTATTTTGTCTTTCCAGCAATCTCATGGCCACCATTGACCAGGCATTTTTTTTTTTTTTTATTTATTTATTATTTTATATTGGAAGCGTGCTGATATAGCTAGGAATTGAAGTTTTTGTTTCAAATCATGACCCCCGGGTACGATTGGACCCGCTAATAGAGATCAACTTTTATATATGAATTATATAGGGAAAATCTTTAAAAATTCTCTTCCTCAAGAAACCACTGGGCCAGGAAAGCTTAAATTTATATGGAAGCTTCCTGAAATATTAGCGAGAATTCAATCTTGTTCAAATCAGGACCCCCGAGGACAGAGGGGCCACAATAGGGGATAAAGTTTTACATATATTACTATAATGCAAAATATTTAAAAATCTTCTTCTCAAGAAATACTGGGCCACGGAAGCTAGAAATTTATATGACAGCTTCCTCCATTTAGTGGAGATCTAAGTTTGTTCAAATCATGGACCCTCGGGGTACGATGGGACCCAAATAGGGGATCCAATTTACATTATGATATCATAAGGAGAAATTACTTTAAAATCTTCTCTCTCAAGAACCACGGACCAGGAAAGCTGGAATATTTATATGAAGCTCCCTCACTGATAGGGGAGATTCATTTGTTCAAATCAGGACCCCCAGGGTTATGGGGCCACAATAGGGATCAAAGTTTTACATTTAATATATATTAAAAATTGTCTTCTCTAAGACCAAGACACATTACATTAAGCTTCCATGCATATAGACATAGAATCAACATTGATCAGATCATACCTCCCGGGGGTAGGCAAGGCCACAACAGGGATCAAAGTTGCAAAAATGTTCTCTCTCCAAAATCCACTGGTCAGTTTTAAGGAAAACTTGAATAATTCTTTTTCTAAATCACCACTGCTGAGCAGGGTCCAAGTCATCACGTGAGCGATGTGGCCCATGGGCCTCTTGTTGGAAATACATGAGGGTATGAACTTCGAGGTTTTACGCATGTTACGTCACCATAATTCATGACACGTTTCATGAAAAGTATGCTGGCTTCGAGCACTGAATTGATTTTGGCTGCGCTTATGTGTTTACTGCTTATATGTGTTGACCTACAATTTTGATCAACATTTAAAACTTTCAATGTCTTAAACTGTTTTTCTTTATTTTTTTTCAAAAGAGAGTTAGCATCAATTCCGTTATTGAATTTGATTCATTTTCAAGAACTATGCAAGAACTGAGCGCTGAGTTTTCTCTAAGCGGTTAATAGGCGGGCAGATCACAAATATAAGGCGGATACGCATATCAAGTAGAGGTATGATGTAGGTTCCGGAATCAGCCGAGGTTGGCCGAATGCCTTACATTTATGATTTAACCGCCTGTTAAACGTTAAGGGAAAACATGGCGCTTGCTTAAAATAGTTCTTACATAGTTCTTAAAGATGGAGTTATTTCAACAGTGTGTTAACTTTACAGTTCAGAATTGTTGCTGATACTGTTTTGAATGAAAAAACAACAACAAAAAACCCACAAAAAACAACCAAAAAAAAACCAACCAGTTACAGTAATGCAAGCTTTACATGATTATCAATATGATCAAGGCAATCTCTCCATAGCGCTTTACATCATACAACTGAGGTTAGTATGAGGTACGAATATTCCGAAGTTGGCCGAGTATGAGGTACAACTATTCCGAGGTTGGCTAAGTGTAACCTTAAAGTGTAAGCTGTGGCCAATGGAAAGGCCCTATATATATATATATATAGGCATCGTGTCTGTTCGGCTCTATTTATGTATGTACAATTTTAATGTGTAAAACTGTTCAAATCAACCTCAAAATGAAGTGATTCCTTGATAGAAATGTGATATATATGTAGGTGTAGTAATTCCTGAAAGAAACGAAGGAATGAAATGGACGGTGTTTGTAGTTATATATTGTTTAAAAGCTTAATTGATTTGAACAGGTTTCTAGGTTTGTTTGATTGTTGTATTTCTCGTGACAATGGATCGGGGGTATCTCACTACAATGTGTAAATTACACTACTGATTCACTTTATGTCACTTCTATTCACAAGAAAAAGTTGTGTCAAACTTCGACAAGGATGTCTCATCGTGGCCTTCGAAATTAAAAACGATTATAGCTATACAGTCATAAATATATTTATTATAGAACAATTAATACATAGTATTGATTTAATACATCTTCAACAGCACTGCCCATTTCCTGCTCACATCAACCTGAAATAAAAAAAAAAAAAGAGAATTGCAAACACTTGCTGGCAAAGAGAGAGTAGAATTTGGGAAATCTAAAGTCTATAAATTGTGGAAATCTGACATGACGCTGATTCCATCTTCATTTGATGTTGTGCTAATTGTTAATGAGCGTTAATTTGTGTTTGATACCCATCTCTAAATGTTAGGGGAGGGCGCGGGCGTCCCGCCGAGAGTCCGCATCATCGGTCGTTAGTCGCTTAGGTGCCACGTTTTGCTGATGATATCGCGGTATTGTGCGAGATTTCGCGCGTCATCGGAAACAATTAGGGGAAACCGCTGACCCATTGGGGCAACTCAGAGAGACCATGGCAAATAATTAAATCTGTTTGAAAATGTATTTTTATTTAATTTTCCAATGGCTCTCTCTCTCTCTCTCTCTCTCGTCTCTCTCTCTCTCTCTTCTCTCTTCTTCTCGTCTCTCGTCTCTCTCTCTCTCTCTCTCTGATTTATTAATTATATAATTCAATATAGTTGTAACTTTAGGGATGTATAATTTCACTAAAATAATGAATTGGTACATGAGATACATTGAGCGCATTTGCATGAATTAACCATAACAGATATCAAACTCAAATTGACATATATCTTTTACATACTTTGTAGATCCGGTATTTTATGGCTCTTAGAGTGTTGCTGGTTTTAGCGCTCCATTCATTAGTAATATATTATATTTCATTTTTTTTAAAAATCTAAATTTGTATAAATATATAGTTAAATGTATTCATAAATTCAATATGAAGTATCCATTGATGTGAAGGAAATTAGGATGCTATTAGTACATGTATATATAGAATGGGGTGATGTTTGTCTACTTTACTTTATTCATTTATTCTTATTTTTATTTAGTAATTTTATATAAAATTATTGTCCTACGAAACCATATGAATGTATTTTAAATGAAAGAAAAAGTGAGAAGGCTCACCATATCCCCACGCTCCCACATTGCTTGAAATGTAGTTTTGGGCAATCAGGTAGAAAATCATAATTGAATATCGGTTATAAATGTACACATAATTGATTAACTATTGATTATAGTAGGATTTTTTTTTCTAAAATAAAGTAAGAGATCTTTTCATAAACACAATAATTTTATCCTTCTTCCATTCAGTGTTTAATTGGTGAAGAGGTCAAAGGTGGCATAATTCCTCGAAAAAAAAAATGAATCAGAATTTTCTGCGTATATGCGCATCTACACAGTATGTTTTCATCACTACAAAGTTTCACGATAATCTGTTGAGCGGGTTTCAGAGGAGTGTGCGCTGAAAACTGTTTCAATAGTATATTTAATTGTGGCCAAATTTCTAAGTTTCAAAAGGGGCATAATTCCCCGAAAAAAAATTGAATCGGAATTTCCTGTGTATATGCGCATCTACACAGTATGTTCTTCATCACTACAAAGTTTCACGATAATCTGTTGAAGCGGTTTCAGAGTAGTCGCGCTGAACAAACTATTTAAATGTGGCCAATTTCTAAAGTTCAAAAGGGGCATAACTCCCGAAAAAAATATTGAATCAGAATTTCCTGTGTATATGCGCATCTACACAGTATGTTCTTCATCACTACAAAGTTTCACGATAATCTGTTGAGCGGTTTCAGAGTAGTCGCGCTGACAAACTATTTAAATGTGGCCAATTTCTAAGTTCTAAAGGGGCAATAACTCCCCGAAAAAATTGTAATCGGAATTTCCTGTGTATAGTCGCATGCTACACAATATGTTCTTCATCACACAAATTTCACGATAATTTGTTTGAGCGGTTTCAGAGGAGTCGCGCTGACAAACTGTTTCATAGTATATTTAATGTGGCCAAATTTCTAAGTTCAAAAGGGCATAATCCGCGAAGAAAAAAAATTGAATCGGAATTTCCTGTGTATATGCGCATCTACACAGTATGTTTTCATCACTACAAAGTTTCACGATAATCTTTGAGCGGTTTCAGAGGAGTCGCGCTGACAAACTGTTCAATAGTATATTTAAATGTTGGCCAAATTTCTAAGTTCAAAAGGGGCATAATTCCCCGAAAAAAATTGAATCAGAATTTCCTGCATATAATGCTTATCTACATGGTATGTTCTTCATAATTACAAAGTTTCACGAAATTCTGTTGAGCGGTTTCAGAGGAGTTGCGCTGACAAGAAAAACAGGACTGACGGACTGACTGACGGACTGACTGTACTGACAGACGGGTCAAAAAACTTATACCCTCCGCAATCGTATGCGTGGGGTATAATTAATCATTTATTATAATACACAAGGACGTAAAATATGTTCCTCATTAAAATTAAACTTATCCTAAGCTCACCTTCCCACTTCATGTAATTTTAGTTTCACCCCCCCCCCCCCACACACATATTTCCATTTATGTAAAACATATTTTTTTGTCTTAAATACATGTATATTGTTTAAGATTTATTCCCAGCAACAAGTTAAAAATTTTGCCTTGAAATTGGTAAATAAAAAACGAGTGCGTTTTATTATATTCTAGCATGTAAGCTGTAATTTTATTGATATTCGATTCTTGTTATAGCTTTGTTGCATCGTGATATATTTTAGGAAATTAAGGTTTGATCACAAATATTGTAAACAGCATCTATCAGCCATTGTACACATGTACAGCTCCCCGCCTTTACGGCAGTGTTTAGTTGATTATATGATGAGAGTGATCAAAATATTTCAAATTATGTCATAAAACTTGTTCACTATTTTGAACCGTTAGCTGAAAAATCCATAGAATCAACAAATGATTAAAAAAAAATGGTTTTTTTTCTGATTTCTGCTGTTAAATAATCGTTAGAAAACAAAAATGAATAAAATATAATAAACAAATAAAAGCCCACAGGGACACGGATCTACCATGAAATATGTTTTTCAAGGAGCAAATTTAGAATATTATGTCGTAATTTTAATAGGCTATTGAATTGAACATATTTTATTGGCAATATTGCTAAAAGGATTGGGCGCAAATTCAAAAACTTAGATTGCCTTCTACTATTGCAATGATTTATGAAATTGCCATACATTTTGAGTATTTTACAATATGTACAAATTCTTGCAATACATTAATACCAATTGTGTTTTTAGAGTGTACAAGTAACATGTAGAATAAAAGTAAGATAGTACCTTATTATTTGTATTAAGGAAAACGACCACATTCGCTAAGAAAATATTAAATAATTTTGAAAAGTTCTACATTTTGTACATCAGAAAGACATTCATCCCCCCCCCCCCCTAACCAAACATTTTAACTTATTAGAGATATTCAAATTATTCCAACCTATTAAAAAAAATCTAAAAATGAAAGTAAACATTAAAAGAATATTTTTAGGCGTGTATGTGTGTATGAATAATCAATTGTAATTTCGAGAATTCTACAAGGATGGAGACCATAAAGCAGAGTGGCCGATTTGCTTAATGTATACATTTTGTTTTCCTTTTTCTTTTTCCAATTATCTATTTTGTTTTATATAAGAGACTGTCTATCATTAAACATGCAGCACCAATATACCATATAACTTAGTCATGATCAACCCTTGTTGCACCATTGCTATATTAGAATTTTATGTTACCACCCAAAACCTGTATTCGGGAGAGATGCAATCTTAAGTTTTCAGATTGTGTCAATTTACCATGTAAAAAATAATATTTTACGAATAAATATGTTCAAAGCCAAACACTAGATTCTAATTACTTTTTACTAACTTAATGAATGTATGCATATTTCAACAGAAACTCTCTCTCTCTCTCTCTCTCTCTCTCTTCGTCTCTCTCTCTCTCTCTCTCTCTCTCTCATACTCCAAAACATCCCAAAATCTGTACTTTCTTACCGGTCATCTGCGTTCTCCAGGAGTGTCTTCTTCCGGTAGGGGACATACACCATCTAAGTCTTCCGCGGCATATCGACAGGAAGAACTCCGCCGTACTCCAACAGGAAAGGACGATCTATCTAGACTGGACTGGAATACTGTGTATCCGCCGATGACACGTTGGCTTTCCTGCGCTTTCTCGTCTTCCGGGGAGGTGATTGTGTGTTCTGCAACTGGTGTTCCGGAAATGGGAGTCCGGAAAGAAGATTGTCCGAATAACGGGTAACTCACGGGTGTTTGGTACGCTGGGTGACGGCTGGTTCCGGGTGTCTGATAATGAGACTTGGGAACTTCCTGGAAACTGAAATTCGGGGAAAACATGAGTTGTCGTCTGGGAGTTTGGGCTCCGTGAGCAGCATAGGCTGCGATGATCATGTTGTTCCTGAGGGGTGAAAACGGCTCATGAGGAAGTCTCATAGGTCCAGATGAAAATGTTGGCTGTGTCATTGCAAGCATTTGTCGTCTTTGGTCGTCATTTGCAAGCATGTCCCTCAATGCCTTTATGTACGCTGCAGCGAGTCTCAATGTCCGTATCTTGGACATCCTCCTATGGATTAAGTGGTGCTGTACTGGGATACACTTTCTTAAATTCGCCAAAGCGTCCGACATTTTCTTCATCCGACGTCGCTCCATGCAGTTTGCTGACCTTCGTCTCTCTTCAATTTCTTCTTCAGAAAGTTTAAGTTTGTCAAATTTTTTAGTTCCTTTATCTTTTTGGACATTTTCTGTCTCTTTTTCGTTAGATAAATCAATTGGCAATTCTACATTTTCATTAATGAGTCCACAAACTTGGCTATTTGCGTCCATGTCCATTTCGGTACGTTGTGTTTGCTGAGACTACCGTTAACCGTTCTACAATTTCTACAAGTGTCTGTCTAAAGGGGAATCTCTCATCATATAATGGTTCTACTTGATGGGAGGGGGACATTGTGAGGGGGGTCGTAAATTCACCTCTAGCTCGCCAGTAACCCCCGCTGTGACTCAAGCTGTACCGTACAAATTGCCACCGCGATTCTATAATCGCTATCAGATTGCGGTAAAGACAGAAATTGATCTGTTTCTTTCTCACAATCACGCTAAATAAAGGCACTTCTTCCTGCGTTTCTTTGATTCTTTCAGGGAGAAAACTTTCACGTTAACGTAAAGAATGCGTTCTGTATTCCCATGTCTCGTGTCAAAGAATTCTATTCAAAGAAAGTTTCAAAGAAACGTCTATTTTTACCGGTTTTTCATTGAAATGCCAAATATCGTCAAGACCAGACACTTACTAGTTAAAACTATCATTCTCCAACAAAACCTACCATTGTTTCCTTCGAATGCGCAAACCGAAGTTTATGCAGAGTGTTCTTGGGGGAAATATGGAAAAGAATTCTCTACATATTCCAAAAAATATAAGATATTTTCATTTAATACAAAAATCCCAAACAAGTTTTAAATTAAACATAAATATATTGAATAGATAACTAATCATAATATACATGTAAAATTTTCAAAAAGGAATTCAACAAAAACAGTGTTGTATACATGTAATCAATTAACAGTCTCATAATCATTAATAATATATGTATAATCATATAGTGTAATCGAACTTTCATAACTCGCAGTCGCAGATATTCTTAAATAGAAAACATGATTTTGTTATATTTTGTAAATGTTATAATTCTAATTCATTGCACTAAACAGATACTGCCCAGGGTTAAGGACTTGGGAATGTCCTTGGATTACCAGAATCTGTTGAATATCGAAATGACTGCAAATTTTAATCAACATAATTACACTATATAAAAATTGAAAATGAAAAGAGGCAAACGTGTTGATTGTTTTTATTGGTATAAGTCAACTTATTAATCTAGATTCGTAACTTGGATGAACGTATATGTTCCCCATCCCCACCTTCCCATGCCACATGTACGTGTATTTCTCTCAATCAGTGCTAGCGCCATCATATTATCCTTAAGTTAAGGAAATTCAACTAATGGGTGTATCACTGGCAGGTCCAGGATTTATCGAAAAGATGTGGGGGGGGGGGCGAAAGAGGAACCATTAAGCTATCTACAGTCTGGGATGAAGTCAAAATGGGAGTCCAGCGGGCAAAGGCCCAGAAGCTCTCGGGTTTTAAATTCATTTAGCTTTCTTCTTCTTCTTCTTCCGTTTCGGTACTGGACACTATTGTGTATTTTCGTACCAGCTTTACATCTAGCGCTAGCATTCTAATCTTTTTTAAAAGATAAGCTTGTAAAGATTTATGGTGTTTTGTTACATTCACAATATTAATAACATACACGTATTTCAATGCTTTTTAATAACGCTTATTTTTAACAAGTTAGATGATGATATAAAGTATAACGTAAAACTCTCTCCTCTCTCTCCTCCATCCTCTTACTCTCTCTCTCTCTCTCTCTCTTCTCTCTTCTCTCTCTCTCTCTCTCTCTTCTCTCTCTCTCTCTCCTCTCTCTCTCTCTCTCTCTCTCTCTGTCAAATAGATGGTATATCTTCATTTGATATGAAACAGGTGATTTCCCCCTCTCCAGTGAATGCATAGAAGCTCAAAAATTCTTTCAATTTGAAAAATATTTTTTCGAGGACGTCATTTCAAGAGACAAAATGATTTGGCCTTTCGAACTGCAAATTTTCATTACACCAACCAACGCCTTTCGTGATTATCAAAACTCATGCTGTGCCATCGGACCAAATCAGAAAATAGTATAATTCAATTGACAGAGACATCCAAAGCCGGCGTATCGCATCGATACTTTGAACTAAGTAGTATATGTTTGCATAATTTTTCATATATTTATAGGAGACTTTACCGGTATTTTTTATTTATAGTTTACAATCTTTATATATACAATTTCCTCCAACTGGGGGTTCTGTATATGAATGATTAATTGTTATGTTGTGATTTTTTTGAGGGGGTTATCAATTCCAAAGAACTAAAAAATTCTAAATCGGCATAATAGAGAAAGTCTAGAACATTTGCATTAACAAAAAAAAAAAAAAAAAAGATCGAGGCGGTTTCAAGAATTTGGTACTCTTTTACGTATTGTATGAATCGTCCAGTGTATTTTATTTAAATTACTGAAATGATCACAAATACGCTATCAGAAACTAGAAAGGGGCTGCGAGTTAATTCTAGACATACTTATTATGATAGATCCACAAATATGTTGGTATACTACGAAAGATGGAGGAACATGGCGATAATAATAGAGTAGTTACATGTAAAAGTTATAACAGAGTAGATTACATGTACAATGAGTATATAAACGAGTAGTTACATGTACAGAGTATATAAACAGAGTAGTTACATGACAGAGTATATAAACAGAGTATTACATGTACAGGAGTATATAACAGAGTAGTTACATGTACAGAGTATATAAACAGAGTAGTTACATGTACAGAGTATATAAACAGAGTAGTTACAATGTACAGAGTATATAAAAGAAGTAGTTACATGTACAGAGTATATAAACAGAGTAGTTACATGTACAGAGTATATATAACAGCGTAGTTTACATGTACAAGTAGAGTCTCGGTCATTGGCCCGGCATAGTCTCGGTCATTGGTCCAACATAGTCTCGGTCATTGGCCCGGCGTAGTCTCGGTCATTGGCCCAGTATAGTATCGGTCATTGGCCCGGCGTAGTCTCGGTCATTGGCCCAACAGAGGCCCAATCATGCTCAGCACAGTCTCGGTTATTGACTTACATGTAGCTGCATTAATGTAGCCCTCTCCGATTTTATTTTATTCTGACGTTTACGGGAGAGGGCTACAATTCCATAGGATCTTCGTACAAAGTATTTCGCTGAATAATCTATAATAAGCGCGGTATACTTGTTTGTAAATTTGGATACCTACGTTTTGCTAGTATACATGAAATTGTCTAACTAAGGTGTTTTTCTAAAAATATCATGTGCACAATGCTAAATATTCTTCGTCTGCTTCGCCATGATAGTTATCGCAAGATCTCGGAGGTGGATCTAATGAAAAACCAAAAGGCAATCAGAGGGAAAATGTAGTTATTCCACATTAACTCTAACCATTCCAACAAAGAAAAGAATAGCACATGGTGGCAGAAAAAAAATTACACTCTGCTAACCCTTTTTTTACTTGATATACCGACTAAATCGCTCTATTTTTCGTACTCGTATTAAATGTAAACACTACCTTATATGGGCATATGACAACAGGAAGTCCAGCTCCAAACATTAAACATGGTACCCAAATATGAATCGAGAAATTGCAGTATATGGAAATTGTTTAAAATGGTCAATTAAAGCCTCAAAAATCGTAATTTGCAGGTTAGAAATTTATTTATAACTGTGAAATATATGTTGCAATCTTTTATTTGCGCAAAGAAGCCCAGCAAATGATTATAATAACCGACAATGTTGCGGGAGTGAAGCACTCCCGCATTTGCACCATTACGGAGATCTACATTATTGCAGCTATCATTGACCCAGCAGAGGCCCTGTCATTAACCCAATATAGTCCTCGACATCACCCTAGCATACATGTAGTTCCGGGTATCGACCTTGAATAGTCCCGGTCTCCCTTGTCCCAGTATGTACTTCAACTTTGAGCAAATACCCCGGTAATGCATCTAGCTTTTTAAAACGTTTAAGGCTTCACATTCAGCATGTATTAATCAAGAATAAACAATGTTGAATGTAATGAAAAAAGAAAGCGCTAGGCGTGGCAGTCTAGAGCAGAGTTGACCTTCGTTCCAATCGCAATATTTACTGTACTTAGTGGCGGATCCAGGAGTCTAAAGTGGGGCCCGATCCTTTGAAAGAGGGGACCAGTAGGGTAGAGGTCTGGTATAAAGCCCAAGTGGGGGCCCCGGTCTTGGGTTTAATGGCTTTTAAAGTTATTTTAAGGGGTTATTTAGTTATACTTACTAGTAAACAACAAGCAAAATCGCCACAACCGGTCGGCATTGCACAAACACCATCTCCAAAATCCAAGGATTTTCGGTCTATTTCGCTCCCTATTTTTGCAAGATTTTGAGCACGTTACTGCGCGGGATGCTATAACTAAGTACACGTATTTACTGAATCGAATTTTATCCAATTGTGTAGACATATTCACACATCAATTAGTGAACTCCATCCGTTTGAAACGTGTCAATTCAAAATTTTAAAGGGTTTGGCGAGGATTATATTTTGTGGCGGAAGGAATGATTAATCAAAAAGTTCTGTATCTGTATAATTTAGCAGTTTCTGTTTCGTCCAATATACAATTTATTTTTATACCCTCATACGTGTATTTCAGCTTTATAATTTGCTAGGCCAATCACTCACTGATGGATAGTGTTGAAATATCTGAGACATTAATCCGCGCAAGCGGGGTTGTTAATGAAGAAATGACTAGTCATTTGCTCGTGATTGCGATGCAGTTATGAACATTGGGCGGAAGAATCTTGATGAATCGAGTTTTTTGTTTGTTTGTTTTTTTTGTTTTTTGTTTTTTTTTGTTTTTTTTTTGGCTTTTTTGTTTGTTTGTTTTTGGTTTTTTTTTTTTTGGTTTTGTTTGTTTTTGTTTTTTGTTTTTTTTGGTTTTGTTTTTGTTTTGTTTTTTTAATTGCTGGGAATTCCTACAAAAATGAAAATAGAATGTAAACAAAGATTGAAAATACATAAGAGTATGAACTGCAACGCTTCACGCGAACTTATAGAAATGAATCACAAATCTTAAAACTTCACGGGATGTAAACTGGGGGGGGGGGGGGCGCTTCACGAAGAGCTTGTACAGTGTAATGCATTCATGAAGTACTGCTGCTAGGAAGCGTCGCCAGTTCATACATTAGCCCGTTAATTTAATTATATTGTATCCTTGGCTCTGATTGGTCAATTTTAAGTTTGGGAAAGCAAGTTATTTTTGTATAACCTGACTTGGTAACAATCGGCAATCCTCGGCTAACTCCGCTACGCTCAGTGTGCGAGTTACGAGCCACGCGCGGAGTTCCGAATGGACTTGGTAAGGGGACACACCCCCTTGACAACTACCTGGTAGCAGCCGGAACTACATTTTGCAATTTCAACAAACAAATAAAAGCAAGGGAAATATTTGTAGTTGTATGTTAATTCTGTAATTAAATTATAAGGAATGACTCTAATTTTGGGGCATATTATACGAGTATAACCTGGTTTGGGTCGGTTTACGCTTTATAATCCGCTTTATGATAACGTGACCGCCCCCAGTTTATATCCCCGTGAAGTTTTAAGATTTGTGATTCATTTCTGAAACCCATTTCAAGTGAAGGGACGTGTCACCGAAATATGCAACATTTTTCGCCTTTGCAAAATACACGCAAGATGAAATACGACACTCTCTAACTAAATTATAATATTTATTACTACATGTATAATTACAAAGGATTTGTATGTACATAAATTATATGACAACAATTTCTAATATTGTATGTCCATTTTCTTTCACAATATCGGAAACATATCCTGTCATATGTAAAATACCAAACCTACACAACAAACCAATAATACTGGGAACGGACCACAAATCAGCAAACAGTTCATATTCGTTTGGTTAAGTACATTTAGATAACATTATTCGTTTAGCATAATTTCATATCGTAGCCAACTGGGACAGTCGTGAATTAGCGCCACCAATATATATATTTGTCCTTTAAGTATATATCTTTTAAATGAATTTCATTGGATATAATATCAGTAAGCGGCGTTCGAACTGGGTTCTCCAGCTCCAAGGGGTGCTATAAATCACGTGACTAAACTGTAATTGGTCTTATAAGTAACAGCCAAGTTGACTGCATTTCATTCCCGGCATTTTTGTCCGACATTTTATACTTTTCAAATCCTGCATTTATCAAATCGAACCTTTTTGGAAATAAAATTCCTTTCGTTGATGTTATAAAGAAAATCTCCATGATAAATTTCGAGCGATTGACTCAATCTTTGCTTCACGCAGATAGGAGATCGAAAAACTACAAGAAAGTATGACGTTTTTTCTACTGGGGACTATGCAACTAGTACATGATAAATTTGGTTCTGTTACAATCACAATGCTCTACAAGGGAAATAACTATATTAGACTATGATATATCTAGGATTGATTGATTATTTACTGTTTTACGTCCCACCGAGAATATTTCACTCATATGGAGACGTCGATAGATCTAGGGCTTTGGACATAAATACGTATACATGTAGCACAAATATATTTAATCTTTTGAATCATGCAAAACCTTTGCTCTTTGTACATGTATATATACCCTGTAATGATGTTTTAATTTCGAAAATGTGTATAAAAATAACATTAAGATCCGGCTCACAATCCTACTTCCTCCACCCGTGATAAACAGGGGGTCAACAGGTTTTAATTGCATGGTTAACGGAAAAGGCAACATTAAATTCCAGAAAAGCACCCCCCTCCCCCAATAATTGACGGAAGTAATAAAATACCGGGAATGCTGAAAAGGATGCCGGGAAAGGAATGCAGCGGTCAAATGGGAAGTAAAGTATATAGCTTTTGTGGAAAACTAATACAATTTTATACGCTGTTTATCAATACAATCACATCCTTAACAAATATCCTTTAACACATTTTTTTTAAAGAACCTTGGTTGTGACCAAAGTCTTCAGATGTGTTTTTCAAATACATTACTACTCTTTTCAAAACTTTGGTAGGAATGTTATCAATAGATAAACATCTAGCACATGGATATATATTTCAGGGCTTTGATATAAATAAGTGTGGATAAACGATAAACATTATTAAATTCTACGACGGTCGCCATATAAACAAACATAATACTTTTGACCAAGTGATACACGATTGCTGGTTTATGAGTCAAGTCCGTGTCTCGTCTAACACGGCCTAACACGGCCTGACCAGGCTCCAATGACATACGCCATTTCCGTCCTTTTTACAAACTCCTAATTTGAAGTCGCAGGTGCCCCTAGTTGGAGCAATACACATTTCTTCAGTCTTTGGTGGGGTCGGTTCAAGATTCGGAATATTCCACGTCCTTGGGGTGAAAATCTAAGTGAGAATAATTGAAAAGTTTGAAAAATTAGTTATGTTTAGTACTTTTCAGACATTAAAAAATAGAAACATCGAAAAATTGCATTCATATTTCAACGAAGTATAAAGTATCGAACTATGTATTTAGAACAATCAATATTTCCCCTAAAGGTCATGTATATCTTCACCACTTGATATTTACTCCATCTACAATTTGAAATATATATGTCTACGAAACTCAATTCTTTGACATGAATTATTTACATTACCCAAAGTTTTATGATTGGAATTACATGTGTACCTTGCAACCGCAGTCAATATTTTTTAGAATTGTTTCATAATCCTCCCTCCAGAACTTCACGCCTGCGCACGGGGCTACTCTGAGAGAGGAATTTTCTTTGTACCCTATTAACAATATAAAACGCATATTTTACTTGTATGGACTGGGTTTTTTTTTAAATTCTATTTCTTCAGAAATGTTATTGTATTAGGTTTATAAAGATCATATTTCATATAGATAAATGGGTGGGATATTTGTAATCATGGTATCATTTTGAAGGATTCGTCAAATAAAAATGTTCCACCATAGGAATTTAAAATATTTTGATTACTGCTTGATATATTTCACCCATATTTTTACATTGAAGTCTATGAGAAAAGCATGTTTTATGAATTATTTTTCAAAGAAATTATATTTTCATAAAAATATCTTGGTAAAAAGTTGCATACACTTTCTTTGTATGAAAACGTGAAATGAAATTAATCATACACCGCATGCATTTTTAGAAAATTTGATTTTTCTTATTTTTACAAAGGGCAGATAACTCTTAAAAAAGTTTCAAGTCCAAAGAATTTCATCTACTTCACTTTCACCATTACTATATGTTGATGTAAACCATTCC
>CAJDSM010000344.1:821-19228 GCA_903981925.1 Ostrea lurida
GTCCTGAATCCTCGTTTGTCCTGTGACATATGTATTTGAGAAAAACTAAGTGAATTAATATGATGTCCATGGAGCTCTGGACATAAAGTGTGAAATTCATGGCTCCTGCTGCAGTGCCAAATATAGCTACTTCATGAAAATGTATTTTTAAAATTATTTTCCTCATTATGAGAAATAAATTACTTGCATGGGAGATAAACTAAATGTATATTTATGATATTCGTATTGTCCTCTTCTTAGATTGCGAAATTTAAGGCCCATGGGTCAGGATTCCAGGTGTTCAAAATGATTTATATGCTTCAAACTTCTTTTTCCTTCTTATATGTAACTGAATAGGGACTGTATGCACATTTTGAAAGATCATAAACATTTGCACAAAAGACTCCATACGGATAACCGTTAAAATAGGTACATGTAGTGATAGCTCCTTCGCCAAGAGCTCGGCATTTAGAAGTGAGAATCATGGGTCTTTCGGATATGACCTTAAAAACGGAGATCCCGTGTCGCAGCATGTGTGTCACGCAAAAGAACCCGCATTGCTAAAATCCATGAGTGGTAAGCATAGGACTAAATTTGCAGTCCTTCATCAGCAATAGTGCCGTCTCGATATGAGTGAAATGTTCTCAACGGGACGAAAAACAAACAAATTATCAATCAATCAATCCATAAGAAAATACGAGACCCGCTGTATAGGCCATGTATTCTCTTTAGAGAAGTGGACAGGCATAACCTACATCCACGTGGATGTAGGCTATGCCTCTCCACTTCTCTAAAGAGAATACGCTATGCCTGTCAACTTCTCTAAAGAGAATATAGGCTATGATACTCAGGTGACCGTTAAAGCCCGTGGGTCTCTTGTTTAAATCCATTTGGTTGGAACTTTGAGCAGCCAAGTTTCTGAACTCTTGTCAGAATAAGTTATTAAAGGACAATGATACATTTTTCCGGGAAGAAAACATGTCTTCTTTCCCAAATACACATGGCAGAAAATGAGTTTAATCTAAATCTTTCCATACTTGTGCTCATGCAAAATTGTAGCTCTAGATCTCCGAAAAAATTATGCTGACAGACCGGTCTGTCAACATAATTTTTTCCGGAGAGCTGCAATTTTTGCAGCTAGCAAATGATCATGAACTGAAACTAATTTGAGCCATCCCTTGTTGCTTGCATCACTCTGTTTCATGTCGATAGAGGCAATGAATGAAGCCTAGTTTTAACCCCATTTTCATCCCCTTTGAAGGTCGGGCAAATGTTCTTTCTTCTTTGGTTTGCAAAATTTTAAACAAAGCAACATCCATCACTCCCACCATTAGCGGAGGTACTGGTACATGTATTAAATGATTCTATCAGCATTTATTACATGCACCTCCGCTACTCAAGGAGGCTTATAGATCCATTTATTACATGTACCCGCGTACCTCCGCTAAGGAGGTTATAAGAATCATTTATTACATGTACTGGTACCTCCGCTAGGAGTGTTATGAAATCATTTACATGTACCGGTACCTCCGCTAAGGAGGTTAGAAATCATTTATTACATGTACCGGGTACCTCCGCTAAGGAGGTTATACAATCATTTATTACATTGTACCGTACCTCCGCTAAGGAGGTTATAGAATCGGCGGCGTTTAACTTTGTTAGCAGTTTTGATTTATGCAAAAACTAATGGTCAGATCGCTTTGGAAATTGGTTCACATATGTATCTTGGTCCAAGGACGTCCCCATTATGTTTTGGTTGCGATTGTGATCCTGGACCCAGAAGACTTTATGCAGCCTTGGCTGAGGTCTGCAATCTCTTAATTATTGATCTTATTTGTTACTTCTGCCAAGGGGGTTATAAAATCGGAGGCGTTTATTTGTTTGTGGTTAACGTTGTCTGTTAGCAACATCATGCAAAAATTTACATGGTCAGATCGTTTTGAAAATTGGTACACAGTTGTATCTTGGTCTAAGGAAGAATCTATTACATTTTGGTGGCGATCTGGATCCAGAAGACTTTGATATATTTAATATAACTATGACGGGGGTCAGACTTGCTTATTACCTCCGCCAAGAAGTTAGAGAATCAGAGGCGCTTTTTTTTATTACTTTATTTATTTATTTGCTTGTGAGTATGTTTGTTACCAACTTCATGCAAACACTAATGGTCAGATTGCTTTGAAAACTGGTACACAGATGTATCCTAGTCTAAGAAAGTCCCTATAAATTTTGGTGGCGACCCAGATCATGGATTCCGTATTCGAAGATTTTAAATTGTAACCTTTGTGAAGGTCAGAAATCTCCGATTGCCCTTGTTTATTTGTTTGTGAATTTATTTGTCAGCAACATCATGCAAAAACTAAAGGTCAGATCGCATTGAAAATTGATGCGCAGATATATTTTGGTTCTGAGGAAGTCCCCGTTAAAGGATGAAGTGCAGTCTCCATATGCTGCTGGCCTCCTTTTTTTTACATTGACTACAAACTTAAAACACTACTATACTAAAGTAGATTTTTTCTTTTTTAAAAAACACAAAAAAAACGCTCATAAATGAATGATTTTCTGAACACCTTGTGTTTATGTCAAAATGTGAAAATGCTGAAAAATTCGACTGAAATTTCTAACACCTCATACCGGGCAGGTTTTCGTCAAGATTTGGTAATCTTCATTCTTCATGATCATGATAAAAAGCGAGTGGGCGGTTCCTAAACAGAATGAATCAGCACCGCATGCAATTGCGATCCGCTTTGTAAATTAAACATAGAAACAAACGTCAAATTCCACACATTTTATATTTCGATGTAATATACCTTAATTTATTGATTTTTTATTCTAAATATTCACACATATTTAGCACAAATTATACCCTATATCTTTCAAGAATATATAAATGGAATGCGATACTTTGACTTGCACACTGTTAATACATGCCTGCGTGTGCGCCAGCATGGTATGTGTACATCTCTATAATAAAATATATGTAATGTGTAAAATATTTATTTTATGATGAATAAACCAATGTTATAATACAATACGTAGTGCATGTACCGTCACTCTTGCAAATGATGTGAGGAAACTATCATTTTTTATTATTCAAGAAAACCCAGATTTTTATCTTGCACTAGCTAAGGGTTTTCCGGTCACTTCCCCGCTCCCTGTGCGGGCGAGCGGAATGGACCGAAATACCCTGATGCTAGCCGAATGATGCTTTGAAACTATACACGCATAGTTTAATAGTTATATAGAAGGATCTAAATACTAGATTTTTTCAAAAGTAGATATTAGTGTTGTTGGGTAAAGTAGATATTAATATCGAAAGAAACTATAATTAACCTCTAAAAAAATCAACTAGCGATGTTGAAAGGACTATAAAGCGGAACAAGGCATTCAGAATCACGTGTGTACCTCGGACTAGAAAATGCTGATGTCCCTTCAGGACGACGCGCTATAGTTTATATGTCGGACATCGGACTTTTTTGGACCAAATGTTTAAGCTCCCAGATATCCGACTTACATGGGTCGAGATAATACGGTATTTTCAGTCTTTTGTATAGAAGCGAGAATGCTCAGGTAGGTCACTGGAGTTCAAATCCGTTTGGTTTCCATAATGGATGGGTGCTAGTGAATTATTTCCTCAATTGTACTATTTTTGAAAATATGGCGATTTAACATACCGGGTATCGCTGTATCGAATTTTAAAAAGTTTTTTTAATCGATATTCCAAACACAGCCTGAATAACCTGTAACATGTATGATCATCGAATTCAGTGTTTCTTGGTTTGTAAACGTGTGGGCGGGGCTAAATGTCTAATGAAGAATGCAAGCCTCAATCTAAGGCAACCCCAATGCTTGAACTTAAAGCTTATAAATATCGTTTGTGGGCGAATTTATAATCGTCATGCTAAGCATTTAAACCAATAAAAGTACATGTTGCATGAAACTGGAAATCATGTAACATCTTTAACATGAAAAAGAAAAATTTATTTTTTATAAATATAGTGGGGGCCGCTAGCCAAAATGCCATTTCTCTTCATCCTTTTGATGTTCATCCGGATCCAGGTCCTGTGTTTTAAAAAAAGAAAAACAGCTTGAAAAATTCTAAATTTATGTATAAATTATGTTATGTATCGAAAACAAGGGCGAAACATGTTTAAATTATGTTATTTGTTCGAGCTGAGAATCTCCCATTAGAAACACTTTGTGGTGTAAGAAAATAAAGCATCTCCTATGATCTGTTTACCAAATTACCATACCGAGCCTCTTCATTTCTGTAGGCTGCGATTAATCGATCTGGGGTTACTTGCAATGGTAAAAGTCGTCAGTGATGATGAGCAACTAGTTCCCAAATAATTTCATTAACGATCAGATTAATCGATACAATTTTTGTTATCATATTTGCTTTCGACAATTAATGGATTGTATAACATAAAATGCATTAATATTTACCGACAACATACCAAATCGAAAATTGAAAGAATGCTGGTTAGTATTGGAAACATCGTAATAAATGTTTGTAATACCACGGTTTAGTGCCTAATCGTGACAGACGTACTCAGCTAGATTATATTATCCAGAGGCCTTGCTGTAGATTAATTATTTTGTCAATGTATGCATGTAGATCTGTAATGAAATTGGTGCCAGCAATTTCAGAATATGCCACATGGTACTAAATGGTAAAACCATAGCAAGGCGTAGAGTAATATTTGATTGTGACATCACAATGCCACGCCCAAGGCGCAGGCTATTATCCATTGTTAATAAATCAATTTTCCACAAGCATATCTGCTTTCAATCTGCATATATTAAGAACCTAAAGATCTTCCTTCATTAAAGGAGGTTATTTAATAGCTTATGAAGACATATCTGTGATCGGGCTCTTTTTATAAATCGACAACTCTGGCAATAATGAAACTGTATGCTCTGATTCTGTAATATTCAATTCAAATAATTATTGTACATGAACATTTTTCCTTTATAATAAATTTTAAGATTCCCAATACCCTGACTTTAATTCTATACACTGACCCATGAAATAGAAATCTTGTAATTAAATATGGTATTTAAATCGAATCAAACTGCATAGTTGCATTAACTTTCACTTATGCTCCCCCCCCCCCTCACCCCCCCCCCCCCCTACAATTTCTATCTGTAAACATTATTTTGGAGAGCTTTTTATCCAATTTAGAATAACTAAATATTGAAGTATTTGATTGAACAATCTATATAGCCAGTTTATGATTTTAATGTTATATTGAAATTCCTGACTTACAAATGACTGTGTGGTTAGACGTAACAAAATTTATTCTTGTACACTGAAAACAACATAATTTATGTCGTAATTAACTAGCTTCAATATTTCTTTTCACGAAAATAGTGCTTGTTATCTTTACTACACACAATTAAAAAAAAATCAAGTAGACGTTTTTAAGAAAATATGAATTAATGTACTGAGAAAAATGCTTTTACACAATAGAGAATTCTTTTTTGTTCAAGGTCTTGGGTTTTCCTTATATATTAAAAAATTGGACTCAAATTGTCCAGAACATACGAAAGTTTATTTTCCAATATTTATATAACTACTCGGAGATATTTTGAACATTCGTTGTTTAAAAATTCCAATTCAAAAAATATTCAAATATTTTTCAGGCAGTCCTTTATATATCATTACATAGAAATTAACTTTTTAAAGAAGAGGTATTAATTCAGACCTTGATTAGTCTCCTTATTTGTCTGCATCCCATGAAACGAAACTTCCTTATGTTAAAGCACACTTCAATATAGATATATGAAAGAAATTGAGAAAAATTCAATGTAGATTATTGTTAGCTTGAGCTTGTCTATTAATATCCCCCTTAAGAGAAGTCAGAAATGTGTGGTCATTATAAAACAAATACAAGGAACATGTATATTGGTAAAAATAACACATTTGTTGCTAGTCTTAATCATAAAACAATAAAGGTAATTGCTTAATATTATTTTGAATATTCAAAATATATTGCTTTGTTTAATATTACAGCTCTATACATTCGTGAATTTGGATTAGAGTAGGGCAAGTTATCCAGACTATTGAATTAAAGGATATATCATTGATAATTTCTTACATGGTTGTTTGGTTCACAAAGTTTGTGCAGATTTTTGTCAAGATGATTGTAACTGTAGAGGGAGGCAGCAAGCTACAAACGTAGAGCAAACTGCAGAAGATAGATCATATTTTAAAATTAAAGGCCTCAATGTAGCTTTCGAAGCATTTCCAGAAGTTATTTAGCGGTGGGTTGTTTTTTTCTGCTTTGAAAATAAACAAACGTGTTTGTAATGTCCTGGCATAAATATATGCATTACTTTAAAAGAAAAAAATCCTCCTAATTTAAGGAAATTAGCTCCTGAGCTTTTGAGCACAACCACGCAGGATGCCATAACTACAAGTATTTACTGGTTCAATTCTGATCCCATTGGTGCAAAAATATTACACATTTATTACTGAACCCTATCCAGTTGAAAATTTTTCTTTGCCTATTCAAATTCTGATAGGGTTTAGTAGGGACTATATTTTGTGGCGTTGGGATTGATTAATCGAAAATGTCTAAATCTGCATGAAACTACAGTGTCTTTCCCATCTTTTTCATCTGATATACATTCTATTGTTACACCCCTGTACGTATATTTCAGTTATAAAATTTATGAGTAGCAGAACTTAAGGAACTATCAACTAGAAACTGTCCTTTCGGAACTAATGCCCCCCCCCCCCCCCCCCCCCCCCCCGCGGCGCACACTACAAAATGAGCACAACATATATTCTCAGACTAAACAGAAGTTGTCTAATCAATGGGTAATATAGTATATTATTGTTTAGGAGGAGTTGTGGACAACGCACTAATGCATACATTGGTGAAAAATGCCTAAGTTCAAAACGTTCATATCTTCTAAATCAATTGTACAAAATAAAATTCCTGACAATATGCACATCTCATTATGGAATCTAACACTCCACAAAGTTTCATAAAAAATCCTGCAAGTGGTTTAGGAGAAGTTGCGGACAACGCCACTGACGCATAGGTATATTGGTGAAAATGCCTAAGTCCAAATGTTCATATCTTCTACATAAATTGCCCCAAAAAATCCCTGGCAATATGCACATCTCCATTATGTTATCTAACACTCCAAAGTTTCATAAAAATCCTGCAAGTCATTAATTTAGGAGGAGTTGCGGAACACTGACGGCATAGGTATATTGGTGAAAAATGCCTAAGTCAAACGTTCATATCTTCTTCCATGAATTGTTCAAAACAAAATTCCTGACAATATGCACATCTCCATTATGTATTCTAACACTTCACAAAGTTTCATAAAAATCCTGCAAGTCGTTTAGGAGTTGTGGACAACATACTTCGGACAGACAGACAGACGGACGGACAGACAGACAGGTGAAATCTATATACCTCCCCCAAACTTCGTTAGCGGGGTTTAAAATATGTAATTTATTAATTGGTTGATGTATTTTTCCAAACAGAACACTGATTCTTAAAAAAAAGTCAAAGTCAATTTACTCAAAATTCTGTGTAAAAATTCAATATTTTGGCCAATAATTGAAAAAATTTATCCACACCCTCTCGTTTTTTACTTACATTTTAAACTTTGAAAATTACGTGAAAATTTAGGGAATAACTACCTTCGCATTTGTGATTTGCGACCGTTAATGCTGATTTAACGGTTGCAACTGAGTTTTACCGGCGACGCGTAAGCGGAGCCGGTAAAACGGATGTTTTGCAACCGTTAAATCAGCATTAACGGTCGCAAAATCACAAATGCGAAGGTAGTTATTCCCATTCTAATGCAATTTTGCTTTATGTTTACATTTGTTTGCTATTTTGTTATGAAATGTTTATGCTTGAGGTTATGTTTTTTGCGTCACAGCATTATGACGTCACAATCGAAAGCTTCCCATCTTGTTATGTTTTTGCGTCACGGCATTATGACGTCACAATCGAAAGATTCCATCTCGTTAACAACTCATTTAACTACCTCAAATCTCAGTGCATTATCCATCAAAATACTTGTTACAAAACAATTGCATTAGAATAAAAATTTTACATTAGTCCTAATATGTCTTTTGAAATTGAGAAATGCGATATCATGAGTTTTTTCCAAATCAAGTGCAAAAAGGTCATAATTTATTTTCATTACATGTAATAAACCTTTAATTCATATCCGTCTTGTAAGAGTACATGATTATGTTTCTATTCTATGTGATGATTGATTAGTGTCATTATACCCCGCAAACGAAGTTTGGGGGGGGGGGTATATAGGTTTCACCCTGTCTGTCTGTCTATCCGTCTGTCTGTATGTCTGAAATATGTTGTCCACAACTCCTCTTAAATGGCATGCAGGATTTTGATGAAACTTTGTTGAGTGTTAGATTTCATAATCAGGGGCGATCCAGGAATTTTGGTTAGGGGGGGGGGCGTGGATTTTTTTTTTTTCAGATGCAGGGGGTCTGGGGTAACGCCCTGGTGGGAAGCCCCCGGAAGCTCCTAATTTTAGTGATTTTTGGAGCAAATCTAACCATATATTTATCGCCCTCATAGGTGAAGTACATCCTTTCCAGGCGGTAACCAGGAATTTCCAGGGGGGGGGGTGCACAAGATAAGGTAGGTTTTAAAGGCTATTAGTCAGGCCCACAGCTGGTCCAGGAATACCCTAGAAGGGGGTCCCGGAAGCTGCAAGATTATTTTCATTGCGTCTGGTGGTGTTTAAGCCCCAAGAGGATCCAGGATGGGCCCTAGTAGGGGGTCCAGGGGCGAAGCTCCCGGAAGCTGAGAGTTTTAGCATTTTCATTTCATCTGTGGGGTGTTTTAGCCCCTAGAGGATCCAGGATGGGTCCTGGTAGGGGGTCCAGGGGGAAGCCCCCGGAAGCTGAGAGGTTTTAGTATCTTCAGTTTAAAATGGGGGGTGCACGGGCACTCAGTGCACCCCTGGTTACGGCCTTGCTATCTTACAAGCTGATGACAGGCAAGTAAATAATTGTGACATAAGAATTGACCGAGATGTGTGCACATTATTTATATATATCCCAAGTACCTTAATCTTTGAAAATTTTAGGGGGCGTGCGCCCCACCCCCCTCTAAATCCGCCAGTGATAATGGAGATGTGCATATTGTCAGGAATTTTATTTTGGACAATTGATATAGAAGATATGAACGTTTGGACTTAGGCATTTTCACCAATATACCTATGCATCAGTGCGTTTGTCCGCAACTCCTCCTAAACGACTTGCAGGATTTTTATGAAACTTTGTGGAGTGTTAGTTATATAATGGAGATATGCATATTGTCAGGAATTCTATTTTGGACAATTTATGTACAAAATATGAACGTTTGGACTTTGGCATTTTTCACCAATGTATGCATTAGTGCGTTGTCCATACTCTCCTAAACAATAATTACTATATTACCCATTGATTAGACAACTTCTTGAAATCTTGAGAAAATCTGTTGTGTTCATTTTTAGTTGTGCCCCGCGGGGGGGGGGGGGGGGGGGGTATTAGTCTCCGATAGGACAGTTCAAGTTTATTTTTTGTTAACGCAAACAGAATAAATCAAGTCTTGAATGAATAAATCTTGAGTAAATTTTAAGCTGCAAAAAGATCATATTTAAAACACCACATAGTTCAAAAACAAGTATACCAACCCCAGTTTTTCTTTTTATTTTCCCAATTCTCCTTCAGTGTAGAAATCAAAAATACACTTCCCCCCAAAAATGACATTAGTCCAAAATCGTCAAGTAAATTTGTTATTTTAGCATCAACCGATAGAAAAAAAAAGATGCACTAATGTTCTTATAAACGGGTGTTACTGGCCTAGATATTCAGCAAAATATGGCATACCCCTACATTCACGCAGAAAATATATAAACGACGTGAAATCGCTTGACGGAAAATACCGAGTTGCAGTTTCAATTGTACCTGATGACACGACCTTCTCTTCTAGATTGGAACCGAACAAGGTAGCACACGACACATGCGTGTGAGCGGGGAGGTCAGCTTGCGTATGCACATTTATCGAAATCAGCAATGTCTCACGAAAATTTAAGAAATAATTCTTTATGGTTTGTAAAATACAGTACATTTTTATTCCAACCTGACTATATTAACTATGCCTATAGTCCACGTATTGCAGTCTTTCTTTATAGAACAGGAACTTTTTTGATTGATGCTTGTATTTTTACATGGACTGTATAGTACTCAAACAAAATAGTTCGTTGCAAATCCCAGAAAGCATGCTAACCACTTCCAGTACTTTGATTAATGTTAGCAATAAGTGTAAGCAAAATACGTAAGTTGTCATTCATGATGCAAATTAGTGGCATTCAATGTTCTCCATATGAACTTGATAAGGAAGTCATTGGCATCAAATGCCCAGATGACCCCAAGTATCAACAAAGAACCATGATCTCTCAACTAAAGAGGGGGCGCTGTAAGGGAACATGTAAAAGTTTTTGCAGTCTCGAAATGGTTGTCTCTACGGGGCGCCAAATGGGACTCTTGTGATTTTGTTCTCAAAATTCATTTTTGTGTGGACAAAAATGAATTTTGTACAACAAAAATGAGTTCAGGTCAACAAAATCCATCATGAATTACAAAAATTAATTTTGTCTTACAAAATGTACTTTTGTCATGACAAAATTCACTTTTGTAGACAACTGTCAATTTTGTCTCGACAGAATTAAGTAATTTGCATACCAAAATGAAGAAATTCAGTTCTGTAATTCATTTTTAAAGTCGGACAAACTGTTTTTACTAATGATAATTTTAACTTCAATTAGGCAATGGGGGAAAAGAGATTATATTTAGGTAGACAAAAATGAATTTTGTCAACAAAATTTATGTTTGTTGACAAAATTCACTTTTGTCATGTCAAAATTCACTTTTGTCATGACAAAATTCACTGTTGTGAAGACAAAAATGAATTTTGTCGACACAAAATTGTATGCATGTAGAGTACAGAAGTCGCTAGAATTTCAATTTGCGTTTTATGTACGAATTCAAATTTGTCTCACAAAATTTACTTTCGTTATTTAATGCAAACTAGATAACATTAGGAAAGCGAGATGTAATACTATTTTGTATGCATATAAGATTGATATTTGCATACATAATTGACAAAATTGAATTTTGTCATAATAAAATTGAAGTTTGTCTACAAAAATGGATTTTGTCGTGACAAAATTGAATTTCGTATACAAAATTGAATTTTGTCCATTGAAAAATAATTTTGTATAACTTATCAATACAAAAATGAAGTTATTATGAAGCAACATACTTTTGTGTGACAAAAATGAATTTTGTGACGGAATTCAAGTTTGTGTACACAGAATTGGTTTTGATTACAATTTTTTTATTTATCAAGTCCCAATCGGCTTTTGCACGACAATGCACCAGTGCACACAAATCACGCATTGTGACCGAGTATTTGAAGGCGGAAAAGGTTAAACGTCCTACCACACCCCTGGTTTTTTTTTTTCAGATTTAGCTCCGTGCGACTTCTTTCTGCTCCCCAAACTTAAATTCCACCTAATAGATACAAATCACGAAATTCCCTTGGGTTTGCAAAGTAAATGATTGGTGTCAGTATTGAGGAGTATGAAAAATGATTCCAAAGTGGATTGGCGGTCTAAAAAGTGTCCATGTCAAGGGCGAGTACTTTGAAGAGCAGGGACGAATAAATAATAACTTGGGTGAACACAACTAAGTGTAATTAATTTTGGAACATTCCTCGTATATAGATCGCACACAATAAAAAAAAATCTGAGTACAAGAATTCTGACAACCATGACACCAAGTTCTAATACAGTTTTTGTTATAAATCAACAAAAAGTTGAACTCTAAAGTTCGGAAATTAAGTATACGGCATGACGAAACTTAGCCTTATACATGGTATCAATAAATCACATATCACACTGTACATCTCGCTTTCCTAAATCAAATAACGTTTTCTTTATTAGGACCCTGCCTATGTACATGTGGACGAGTACTAGTGTAAGCTACAGTGATCAGCTTGTATGTGCATGGGACCCAGTGCTAACGGGATTTCGGTTACCCTGCACCTAATACATGTATATTGAAAATTTATACGTTAACTTATACCAATGCGAATGAGTTGACTGATAAAGTTCGAGTTTGTTGATTTATTATCTTTAAAGTTGTGGACTTTCAAGTTAGCAATTTTCGAAGATTTGATAGTTTTCCGGTCCTTTTTGGCTATTCCTGCAGCCATTGAATTGTAAATGTACACATGACTTTGTTGACCTATTTTTCTCAGTTATGGACATTGGACCCGGCTGTTGTCACGTGGGATCATTTTACGATGCTTGCCATCACAATTCTTAGTTTTGTTTCTAGAAAGATGCAAACGTGACAGTAAATTCTGAAACAAAAATATTCATACAAAAGATGTGTACTTGATTCTTGTATCCTAAGCACGAGTTGTCGTGACCTGCATTGGGTCATGAATCTGCTGACCATTACAAGGGCGAGTCAACAAGTACCCAGTATAGTAACTGCCCTCCGGCGCGATGCACTTTTACCAACTGTGTTCAAGTGTCATTAGCCCAGAATTGAAAAAGTCTGGGTCTTTTCCACTGACCCATTCAACTGCCGTCACTTCTTTATCAGACCGGAAATGACTCCATGCCCGATACCTTTTCAAGTTTGGGAATAGGAAGATGTCACTAGTAGCTAGGTCGGGCGAATAGGCAGGATGTGGTATTAACCCATACTCACTTCGTTCTAAAGCATGCATTGCAAGTTTGGACTCTCATGTTGTCCTGTTGAGCAAAACATTTCACAGATGGCAGTTCTGAGCTGGTGTAGCAAGTTTGCATAATACATTCCAGTTGTTGCACTTCTGTTGGGTAAAGAGTCCAACATAATAACGCCTTTTGAATCCCAAAATATTGTGACCATCCTCTTGCCAGCAGATGGTTGCGTCTTGGAACTTCTTTGGCCTTGTGGACCCAGGCCCTACCCACTGACGACTTTGAGCTTTTTCCCCTCTTGCTAATAATAATGAACCAAAGTCTCATCTACAGTCACCAGACGCAAAAGAACATCTTGCGACCTAAAACGTTTCAACAAGGCGCTGCATATTGATGCTCTGGTTGCCATTTGCTCACCGCTAAGGAATTTGGGCACCCACCGGGCTGTAAGCTTGCGCATATCTAAACGATCGTGTGAGAATAATGATTCAATGCCTGTGCTATTTCACATGAATTCGCTCATCAGAGTATACCAGATCCCGAACTTTCTTGCACATTTCTTTGTCGACTCGGTGGCATCCAGACCAGGGCTGCGATCAAGATCGTAGCGGCTAGCCTAGCAATCTAGGTATCTTGAACGCACTGTATCAGAATTAACGCATGGTTTCGCTTCGTCAGGACTAGCCTAGCATGCCGTTCAAGATCGAACGCAGCCCTGGCTTCACCTTCTAACTTTAGACGTCCTACCGCGTTTGGATTTCCTTACCCAGAGCACAAGATGGTCCAGAAGACCCATAAATATTGGCCAACTCGCCGTGTATTTCCTTGTCGGTTTTACCTTTTAAATACAAGTACCGAATTATAGCATGACACTCAACTTCAGATAGAAAACATGGCTTTGCATAAGTTAACTAGCATTTTGACATTCGATATCTTATTAAACAATACGCATGCAAAGTACCCAGGTATAAAACATGTATTTAAACAATGCATGGAAATTGTGACCGTATTGATCAGTCATTCGGAAATGGGATAGGCTGGTTATCGACTCGCCCTCGTGATTAGAACTAATTTATGTATATTTGCTTTCATTGAATATTTTTTTTCATAATTCACACTATTTTTATTCACGGACATGCAAACTACATGTAGTTCGATCCGAATGTCTGTTTATGGAACCACGTCAAGGTCACGTGTTTTTTTTTTTTTTGGGCCGTTCCGTTTCTGAAGTACCCAACGATTTACTTCTTAAATCTATTATATTAAAAAAGTACAAATACAACAATGAAATGCCCTTCTTTGTTGTTTTAACCGGTGATGAAGTTAGCAAGCACTGCAAACACATTCATAAACCGACAAACGAAGAATGCATTTTATTGTTTAAATGAAACAGAATTTAAATATATCAACACTCTTTTTAAATAGGTTTATAACAATCAAACAGTAATTTAACACACTTCTAAGTAAAAACAATTTCTTTTCAGTCAAGAGACATGGCTTTATTTGGTAACATTTAATTAATGTGTAACTACACTTAAACATATTAGAAAATGACAGATTAACAGCAATGCTTTGCGTACAAGAATATTCAAATTTAGCAACAGCAAGTCCCACCCATACCTTGGATGCATCAAAATATTTGCAAAAGTAAATCAGATTAGTATTAAAGCCTTCATCTGTCCAGCAGCGCTATTTAGTTCTTCACGAAATGGAAGGCACGTTCTTCTATAAACAAATTTTTCCATAAACAATTGGAATTTTCCTTTTATGTAAAAGTATTGTAAATATTGTTGGAATTTTCTTTTTATGAAAACAAATAAAGCTATCTTTATACAATAAAATTTCTGTTATAACGAATCTGGTATCAAAATATAAATTTCCTCTTCCCTATTTATACAAAAATACTTTTCCAACAAAAATCATCCCTCGAAAATAAAGGTTCCTAATTACTTCCAAGCCTAAAATAGAGCATGCACAACATTTATATTGCAATAAATAATTTCTGAAAGAGAATACTTTTGTTCAAAAACATAATAAAAATAGTAACTATGACATATACAAAACAAATGTTAATATGCTTTCAGAAATATAAGAGCAGAGAAAAACACCTGCATGATTGGTCTAAATATTTTCTCCATTACTATTCAAAATCACCTGACCATTACTGAAGCATTCAGACCTCTGTATTATCCAAGACATACACTGTGACCTTAGAACACATACAATAAAATGTGAATGAATGACAAACAAATGAAAATAAATCCCCCAAGAATCTCCATCCCTAGAGAAACATGCAAAATCAATATATAACATAAAGTGGTGCTTAACTTGTATTGAATATTCTGCCTACATATTACTGTGAACAGAGAAGACCAAACCCCAGACTACAATACTGAAAGATAACATCTACATAGCAGAAATGGATTAATACTAGTGTATAGGATGTAGCGTGACTGTCGTCGTCGTCACGCTTAACAATAGAGGAGGACACCTATCACTCAAGCTTCATGATCTCCTATGCAATACAACAGAAAAACACCAATAGTAAACGGTGACCAAAATATATTTGAAATTTGCAACACAAGGTCTGAAAAACAATTTAATGTTCAATTTCTTTTTCTTAAAATTCTAAACTTTTCCAAAAAGCATCCAATTCATTTTCCTGTAGGAGTGACCTCGTCTTTGGTATTCATTAACATGTTACACTACTTCATATTCCTTTTTCAGGGCACGTGCAAGACAGAAAGCGAACAGGATTCCAACAATCTGAAAATAAGAATCAAAAGTTTTCTTTGTTAATAGCCTTACATTCTATACAAATGTACAAATACATGTTCAGTTAGCTATTCAAATATCAACAACAAATGCTAAAATAAGATCTTTTTTTTTTGGTAATATGCGTGTGTTCATATTTAACATAGCCAAACAAATGTATTATGTTAGTCACAATACCTGAACAAAAGCCAAACCAATTCCAACTCCACCAACGATGAAAATGTTGTCCTTTACATAATTCTCGAACTTGGTTAGACATCCCTAAAAGAAACAAAATATTTCTTGTACAATACTAAGATCTTAATAAGCTTCCATGATGCATAGTGTCTTCAAGGTTAGAAAATAACATTTATATGCTGTGCAATAGCTACCAGGAGATGAAGCAGCAAATCAAATTACCTCTGTGTAAATCTTTCCTGGGATATCTGAAGCAGCTCCAGTACAGGTGGAATTTTTACAGCATGAAGGAGGAACCTTTGTGACATTATACACATCATACCACTCTGTGTAGTTTGAAATACCGCAGCAATCAAACTAAAAAGGCAAAATATAAAATTTTATTATAAGCAATTCTGTGAAAATTACCTATTAACATAAAAACCTGCAGACCATTCTGTCCCTAAAAGTTTATATCACTACACATTTTTAAACAATCTTGCAATGTATGATCCACACAGGATATTTTATGATCAATACGAAGAATTCTAAACAATCTACTTTAATGTTTAACAACAATGCCATAGTACTTTCCTCCGATACGTTGGTTAGCAATGTCAAATCCATTTCAAGACCTTGTTCAAACTGGTGAAAACAGATATTTGTGTTAGCTTATAACAAATTATGACATCTTGCTAGTTGGTACCAGCAATGATTTGACTGTTGATTTATCAAACTAAATCTTGCAATCTGTGTAAAGACAGCCATTAGGTCCTTTTTTCGTCTACCGCTGTCTACCCATCTCCTCCTTACCTCTTTCTGGATGGTGTCCCAGACCTTGGACCTGTCTCCTCCTTGCATGTACTCCCCCTGGGTCTCTCCCATCAGCTTCTTCACCTCTGTCTCAACCTAGTTCATCAAAACAGTTTTTTATTTAAGAATTGAGATTTATTTGGGCATCTACATTACCTGTACACGTTTGTCTGCAGTTCGAGTTTGAACTGCCTCCAAAATCAAAATCTTAAAAATTCAAATCTAAACGGTTTTCAATAGTTTAATTCCTCTAACTATAAGGTTGTTCTTTTAAATTTTTTTTGTTAAATTTAAATGAAGGCCACAAAGTTACCTCGCCATGGTACACATAGCCTGCTATTCCCGCTGAGATTTCCAGAATAAAGATGATGATCAACAGCACTGCATACTGTGAAGAGAAGAAAATTTAACCTATAAGTTTTGTCATCATATTCATAGATTTTTTTAATCTGTTCATGTTTTTCTGTTTATTGACCACATTTTTATAAGATTAACAGTTTGAGCAAAGCAACTTAAATCAACAGGTGCATAGCGTTCTGCAGATGACAACTAGTCACTGGTTCAATTCCCAGAAACCAGTTCAGATTCCCAAACTACACTTTTGTTACTCAAGACTCTGTATTTGACAGACACAGTCATTGCTTGTAAACATCATCTACTAAGTTAATGAAAACCAGGTAGGTTAGAAGTTCAACAGTAAACTAAAATCCTTTATATTTTACCAGACTTCATTGAAAAGTAAACTTGTGAAGAATAAGTTAATCATCAATCACTGGGTCTGGAATTGCTTTTAAAACGTCTGCAAGTCTGAGATTAGCTAAAACATGTCAATCCTGAATTGGTTTAATTTTTTAGCAAAGTCCAAGTCACTTAGAATTGAATATCTACATGATTAAACATTTGAATAATAATGACATGCAGGCTTTCCAAACAAAGTGATTATGGTAGTCTCTCAGAGGTTATTTCAAGGTTCTGAGGAAAACAAAAGAAAAGTATTATTGTTTTTTTTTTCCAATACAAGTGTCTGTCAGAAACTGAATTGTTTGGTTCGATAAAATACCAGTGAATGATAATTGAATTTAATTTCTAATCTTATCTAATTTCTTCATAAGATATAGTGGAGAGACTGGAAAAATGCTATGCACACTAGTGGACATTAATAGTCACTAGTTTGTATGGACTACATCTGTAAATTCTGACCCCTAAATCATTTCACAACACAATTTGACAAACAATCCCTATTCCAATTTAGTACATTTACATGTACAATGTTTATTCTCGAGGGGGATTATTAGCATCATTAAAGCCACAAATATTCAAATACTTCCTCAAAATTTTGTAACAGATAAAATCCTGCTTATCAGTTGGTATACTTGTCCATCTGTTTAAATGGTGCCTACAAGTTTTATCTCAGGCAGAATTACTCTAAAAGTTACCAGTCTAACTTGATATTCTTTTCTTTATTTTTGTTGAAACATTCATTGATTTTGAGTGGCTGAGACTGCAATGTATCTTCATGTTTTATTAATGGTAATACACATATCATCACTTTTCCACAAGTTAACTCCCTTTATGGGGTCAGCTAGAGTCAATTGGTGACAGAAACTTATTTTCTTTCTTTGTTCTTCCAAATGCAAGAGGTAACTACTGTGAACAGCCAATTATTAAGTTTTAATACAAGTTTAAGCTACAGATCGTAAATTGCAAAGGCCAATGCATGGAAATACAATTTTTCAGTGCACAATGGTGGACATTGAAGGGGTGGAACTTGCATCAGACACGAAATGTTGATATCTATGTTCAAAGTCCTATATTTTCATCTTTTGAAGTGTTCCCCTGGAGTCCCCCTACAAACAGCTGACACTGTATCTGCTTTTACAAGGATGAAAAAAATATAGCGATCAATTGTGATCTCTGCACACTGAACAATCACC
>CAJDSM010000344.1:19311-32084 GCA_903981925.1 Ostrea lurida
GATTGCTTTCCACCTGATGACAATGCTTTATATTATCTATAGGGAACGTACATTTTTATCATTTGAACAATTAAAACATATTACAAACAAAACAGGATGAGTTAATCATCATTCTCTTGTATAATAGAGTTTGTGCATGCTTCTAACATTCATCCCGAGATTATTGACAGAGAACTGACTATCGATATATCAATCAATTTCCAACAACAAATCATAGTACACAGAGATAGCTGACAAGATTGACAAGAATGCAAGGGTTCATCAATCTTGCTTTTAGACTCAAAGTATGCACAGTCCCAACTTGAGAGTATAATTCAATTCCACCATCAATCATGTACACACACAGACACCTACACTTGTGTGTATTGAACCAGTACAGTTAAGCAATTGCTGCAGAACTGTTAGCTCTCCAAAAAAAAGAAAAAAAGTTGACATACTGGTCTGTCAACATTTTTCCCCCCTGAGAGCTACAGTTCTGCAGCTAAATTTGCCATGCAGATCAAGCGGAATTTTGCCATATTTTAACAGTGCAAAATATCTAATACATAAATAAATAGCAAAAACAATTACTCCTACTTTATGCTGTAAACCATTCACTTATATATATGAGATGACTCACTGATAATGTTCATGGACCTATTGATCCATAGCTTCAATCCATGAAATTGTTCAACTTTCCTAATTCAGAGATAATTGTATATCTGTACTTCAAGGTGGTGAAAAGGACATTTCCCTCACCATCAATACTTCATAGAATTAAACCAAATACATGTGTTCACAGATGGGTAAGCAAAAGCAATGGCAATAAGGAAAAAGAAAAAACTCCTGTTGTAGCATGTATATTATATATATATCCACTGCAACAGATTGCGAGTATCCTGTAGTATTGTCCATTCCCCCCTCTAAAATACAAATCAAAACATACTAGGAGTTGGACACAGAGCTTGAGCACTCCTATTATACCTGTATATGTAATTCACATAAATAAAATCTGTATTAAAAACCAAAAAAATATCGGAAGCTTTTGTCACGATGCAAAATGGTCATATAAAATAGACAGTTTGATGTAAACAAGGAAGAATATAATTCAAGCAATATTGTAACTCCTTGCAAAATAAGAAATTGACAAGCAACACATTACCAGGAAGAAACAAAAGACATCCTCATATCATTCTATCTTACTAACATTTAACAAGAGGCCTATGGATGGTGATGGACCACATCACAGATCCGAGTGACCGTGGCCCTGTCGTTGTTCAGCAGTTACTTCATCTTTATTCACATAAAATTTGTTGACCAAATATTGTAGCCCCAACAAATCTATACACAAAATGTGGTCCCATCCCCAGGGTCACGATGATAACAAACTTTTAATTTGTGAAACTTTTAGGTAAATGTAAAGGCAAAGATAACAAACAGTGATCAATCTTGAAAGTTCTAAATAGAATACCAAAACGCCTGTCAGTAAGATTGAAAAGACAGGTAAAATGTTGGACTAGGTTACACACATTTTCAATGAAATCTGAGAATATACTATTTTTTGTAATAGTCCTATGTCCACTTTGAATGATCCAGTCATTTATTTCTTGGTCCCCAAGAAATCTTAAAATAATACATTGAAAGTAACCTTATTAGTTTAGACTAGCCAGAATGAAAAGACCGGTAATTTTACTAAAATGTTGGACTAGGTTACACACATTTTCAATGAAATCTGAGAATATACTATTTTCTGTAATATGTCCCCTTTCAACGATACAGTGATTTCACATCAAGCATGTAAATGTCAACTTTTGAGCTCTTCACTACCAGTAGACACTCTGAATCTAGAGGTTCTGATCATCGTATCTAAACTGAAAACTGACCAGGGACAAATTCATGTTCGCAATCAGCTGACATTGCATAGCTTCAGCTTAGTCGGTCAATCCCAGTCTAGAGTTTGTACAAAATGATTGAAAAGTTCTATTGGACAGGTAGATTTTTAATTTTTGATATTCATGGTGAGACTTTGATTCTGCATGTGGGCGACAATCATTCAATCATTCCTTCCCCCGTGCGCAAATGCGAAGTTTATTTCACATACTGAACAACACATATACCTTTCGCTTTTGGACGATTACTCAAAAACGGCCATATTTCTATATAAGAATCTTTAAACATAAGTGAAGAGATTGTTTCTTCAGCTGATTCATCAGTAAATTTCCGTTCAAAGACATCTCTGTCATCGACTAGCAGCATGCTGGATTCATACTCTCAATCTTTAAAATACTTGAACCAATAACACTTTTGGTTTAATCAAGCGCTTTGCTGATTCAAATCGGGTCACATAACATTTAAATTGGAGTTTGTACATAAAAAATGATTTTTTTCCGGATTTTTTTTTAACGTAATATTATCACCGATGACCGTAAAACGTTTTTTTTTGCCTTTCTACCGTAAGAAATACGGTGAAAACGGAAGAGTAAACAGGTCTGTGAAACACATAAGACAGCATTTGACTCAATGGTAGGTCATACTGGTAAACTAAATTGTTACAATGATCATGGAATTTCAACTTTTCTGGCCTAGTAGTTCATGAAAGGAAGATTTTCAAATGGAGATGGGTGGGTTGGTGTGGGGGGTGGTTACATTGCAAAAATCACAATCCAGACAAACGCCCTGGTAGTACAGTGATTTTTTTTCCGGATTTTAAACTACCACCCCCTCCCTTTGAATTGGGAAAAATTAGCAACATTTTTCTCAAATTGGGAAAAATCATTTGTAGTAAATTAGTGATAAAAATGCATAAAATAATAAAATATAAGGAACAAATGTTTTTTGTTTGAGATTCATTTTATATCTGATTAAAAATCATGAAATAAATATTTTTTTAACAAATAGATGAAAATTATTTATTTTCTTAGAATTACTTCATTTCTAATTTCATAAATAAAAAAAAAAATGTCAGCATTTGGACTCTTACCTACAGTTGTGAATTGCCTAATATTTTTCAGGTTTACATCTAACATCTCTCCTGTTTGTAGGTTTTTTTTTCTGATTTTAGTGAAACCTTACAGTATTGAACATTTCCTGTTATTAGCCTGACCCTTCATTTGTCAACAACAAAGGTTTTGTATCTGGAAACTATATAATATGCTACAAATCTGCTTAATAAATGGATACCTCTGTTGTTTTACACATTCATCACATATTTTGCTTGCGCAGTGGTATGGAGAATAAAACTGGAATGAAAAAACGTCTTTTCTCTTTATCAGCAAAAATAATTTATACGGTGATTTTTGTTTGATTTCCTCTACATTTGAAATTGGGAAAAATAGTATCTATGATTGGGAAAAAAATACCCAATTTTTGGGAGGGGAAACAGCCGAATATCGGTGGTATTTTGACCCAAAAAAAATCACTGTAGTAGACTGGTGCCAACTTCACAATTACAATTGAAAATCTCTGAATGACTACATCCAACACACAATGGGTCTGGGATTTACATAAAGCTAATCATGACACAGATGTTGAAAACAGGGCCTACAGAATCAATGCACAGTACTCTAAAGTATTCCGAGACATGTCTGATCTTTAACAGGAGATATCTACAGCATCTACACAACAGAGCAATGTTGATATGCAATCTACGTGTGTATGCATCATCAACACTGCAAGTAGTTTCCATGTTTCTTGTCAACTTTGTGAAGGACTATAAGCTAAATCCCAATTCTGTTCATGTAAATCCCTCAATATATATATCCCTACAACAGAACTAAGTGCGAATGTAAATCCTTCAAACAAAACTCACAATCCCAGACTATATGGTAAATCCTCAAACAAAATATACTATCCCTATACGCATCCATCAAAATTCCTCAGGCCTAATAAAATAATATGTGTTTCTGGCTCCCCGACCTACCTGGAAAAAATGCGTCCGACCTGAATCATTTTATTATAATGAAAGGCATACCGATAAAATCTAGAATCGTCCCGTGAAATTTTTTGAAATTCTATTCAAATTTTTCAATAATGTTTTACCTACTAAGGATGTGAGGTTTTATCGATATATCAGTATATCATGATAATTCATCCCACGATACGTATCGTGATACAGCTGATGAAAAACCGGTGTTTTCAGACATGTAAATTGCAGAAAAATTATGTTTAAATACAAAAGTCTGATATGCTAAAAGTTCTGGAAATGTTCATTGTTTAATACTCAACAGATTTACATATCCGTCATAGTCATATTCCATTTTTCTTTACATAGGTTGGGAGTCATTTGATAATTTTTTGTTATTTCTTTTTCTTATAGTTTTCTAATGCAACATAAAAGTCGAATATAAACTAAATTTGATGGTTTTGCACTATCATACCTTAAGGGAGTACTGGAAAAATGAGAAAAATAGGACAAAATGCAGTGTCCTAGAATATCAAGATATTAAGAAAAAATATTGTGATATATCACGATACAAAATTTTTGGCGATACCCATCCCTATTACCTACCTACCTACCTGAACTTAAAATACCCTGGTAATAGGAAACACACATATTATTTTGATTGGCCTCGAGTCAATATAAACCTCAGCTACTCTCATGCGAAGTTGTTTAAATCCCTCAAGCAATACTCACGATCATCACACAGCAGTGGTTCTCTTTCCATGCTCCGATGCATCCGAAGAGAGCAATGAAGAAAATGATAACACCCACAGCGATCAGAAGCGCCGCAGCCGAGCTAAATTGTCCCCCAAGTAAAGCAAAATAGTCTTTGAACTTGATCTGGACTGCTGCACCAGCTCCTATCAGCCCTGCACCGGCAATCTGAAAGTTACATTCTCAGATTATAGCATAATACCCTTTGAAAATTAAAAAATAATCAATCAGAAATGCCATGTGTTAATATATACCTATTTACTGGCTACAGGACAAAATTAGCAATCAAATTATTGTCCCGGAGACAGCAACTATTTCCCAAGGCGCAGCAGAGGGAAATAGCTGCTGTCGAGGGGGACAATAAACTTGTTATTGTCCGAATTGCAAGGTATTTTATTATACATAAGTGAAGCTAATTAATAAAGATACATGTAGCTTTATATATAATATATGTTTATTCACCAATCATGGGCCCTCAGGGGGCATTTACATTTATAACAGTATGATCACATAAAGTACATAATAAAACACATCGTTTCAACTTCAAGTGGGGTTATAATACTGTATAATGAACCCCACGAAATTACAGTTGTTTGAAACTGGGTTTTAGAGCAATGTTTTAAAGAGATAAATAAGTGGATAGAAACAAAACAATACGACATGTAGCAGCATACTATACAGTGTAAAAAGGTGGCTTGAACACAGAGAGCTTTATGTAAACTACTGGTAAGTAGGGACTTTGGCGTACCATATTTGATAACACTAGAGATATTCCGAAAAAGAAAACACGGGAAAACATAGCAGACATTAAACAGCTTCTAGACTATTTCCCTTGGGCAAATAGTTCACAAACTATCTCACAAGTAGTGTTATCCAGAACAAGCAGCAAATTTTTTCACCGCAACATTAATTATACAGTAAAAACAGTGCATATTAAAATATATATATTATATCACAATTTTTATCAAAACGTGCCGACTAGTAAATATTTCTCAAGTTCAAATAACCATTTTCTATCTGATATAAAGGATCTTGTATTCTTTCACTGCCAGGCACGATTTATTTTTAAATAGTACTGCTAGCTATACATGCCAGACATGGGGTCAATTACATTCAATGTGAATCGATTATAATTGCAGTTACATTGAAATTTATGATTACAATTACAATAAGATTACACCATTTTGAAATGTAATTGATTACAATTACAATTACTTTGAAAAGTAATCAATTACAAATTACTTTTCTATATACTTTCCTGAGCAAAGCTTTTTTTTTTTTTTTTTTCTACCGCAAGGGTCCTATAATTAAAGCAAAACTTAAAACATTATTTATCATATTATTATCTCAAAGCACTAAACTACAATGTACTTTACATGTATACGTATACTGATTGACAATTCCGAACATCTAAATAATAAAGATTTAATTTTGTCACAATGTCCTACTGAGGTGAAACTTTGGAGGTACACTTTATGTTCATAAAGTCTCTCAAATGTTTGGTCAGTATAAAGGCATTAACATTTCTGGTAGCATCAGATTGGTATGGTGAAGTGAGAGAAAACCGAGAAAGACTCAACTCTTTGGCAAACAATTCAGAAATTTATGATGAGTTTGAGATATGTATATAAATGTTTAAATCTGGCTTAGATAATTCACACTTTCCTGATGTGGTCCCTCAGATCAATCACTATAGAATGTTTAACAAAGAACATTTGTTTTTTAAAAATATGCTCAATTGTTCATCATTAACAACCATGATAAAAGCACTCTCTTGGTGTGATGATCTATTGAAGCCATTTTGTTATGATTGTCCTACCAGTGTTATAACATAAGGACATCTGATTTTTGTTTTGACTAAAACCAAAAGAGGAAAGAATGAAACTCAGTAATCTCGGGTCCGGGTTAGAATAGTCCCCAGCATCCCCTTGCGTGTCGTAAGAGGCGACTGAATGGGACGGTCATTCGGATGAGACCGGAAAAACTGAGGTCCCGTGTCGCAGCAGGTGTGGCACGATAAAGATCCTCCCTGCTCAAAGGCCCTGAGCGCCGAGCATAGGCCTAAAATTTGAAGCCCTTCACCGGTAATGGTGACGTCTCCATATGAGTGAAATATTCTCGAGTGGGACGTAAAACAAGAAATAATCAATCAATCATCCACCTTTAAATTATGGTTTTTCAAAATGAAAAAAAAATAAATAAAAGGGCCCATGAATGCATCTGATTTTAATGTATTAGAATCAGGAGATAATTTTTAAAAAAATGTGGAGGAAAACTTGTTGATAATAAAATGTCATGAAAAAATATTATAGAATTAATGCAGTAATCAAAAAAGTAATCTAATGTAATCATGATTACAAGGTAAATTAATGTAATCAATTACAATTAAATTATATGTAATATAAAAACTACATGATTACAGATTACATTCAATTACTTGAAAAAATGTAATCGATTACAGCTGATTACGAATTACAGATTTACGATTACCCCATCTCTGATACATGCTCACAGAGTTTTGGACCTTGCCAAATGCCAAGATTGTTTACTGCTCTGGATGCTTGAAACATTCTACTTCCTTGGTCTACTTTGGAATGAAATAATATTTACTATGGTACCAGTTGGTCTAAATTATGGTACGTCCGTAGTTTTATTCCAATAACTAGCATTTAATAAACCAGTCAAGGCTAATAAGTAATTTGAAGTATATAGGTTTAATACGAGATTCCTCCAACTCTTACCCCTGCTTTTATATTGACTTGTCCCAATATAAAAGCTGGGGTGAGAGTCAGAGGAATCTCGGATTAGATATATAGTGTCTGTTACCTTTTATCAAGTTAAGTACACTTTAATGTTTACCAAACATATGATACCATCTCTCATCGATCTGCTAATCGTTTGCCCACATAAACCTGGTGATTACATTATCAGTATTTATTACACTGTTATGAATCTAATCTAAATCTCTCTTCTTCTTTTTTCATACGGTGCATGTGGTATAATTGTATTTAAATTTCAATTAGGAATAAATTTTGTGAAATGCATGTGTATACAAATTTGATATTTATTCACATAGTTCAATATGATCATTGTTATGAATTTATCTAAACTCTGGTCGTAGTCTGGTGTTTTTAAAACCCTTTACAATTTGAAGAGCTATGAAGAAGGTTTATATTTAGAAACTGTCATGAGATTTGCTGATTGTCACAAGATTCTAGGCAGTCGGTGTAAACAGTCACGCACGCTGACCTACTCAAAATATAAAAAATGAGGAAGTTTGTAACATTATAATTCTGATTTGAAAAATGTAACATTTATAAAATCAATAAGTTAAGTACATTTAACAAATAGGAAGAAATGAGAGTATAGGACATTGTAGCGAAATAATGAAACATATACATCAGATGTGAATCACTGAATATCAGCATGACCCTGTCAAATGAAATAATGTGTGAAATATTATTTCTCTATATAATTTCAAGCCAATTATCCGAGTTTTGTTCTAATGAATTTATTTTATAAAATCCCTGTCAAAGAGCAAACATAAATTTACAGAATCGTATAGTTTAATTGTTATTAGCCAAATTTACAGGTGTGTCTAAAGCCAATGACACAGGTTTGACTGATTACTGCCGCTGTAAGCCAAGCCAAACAGCCTTCTATGCTATCCCATTATTTTTTCTAGGCCCAGGCTACGTCCTACGTGCAAATCAATATCATACTTAAGATTATTTCATTTTATATCTAATCATATTCACCTCCAAAAACAATACTATAAGACCATATGGCCATAATGATAAACACGACCAAAGAGGTAGACTCAGTGAATCATCCATTTGTAATGCGGGTATTTTAAAAATCTCAACAAAAGAAATGTACACGTATGCAAAGTCAAAACGAATTAAATTCCTCCACGAAATCTCGTTCGTGAAATGTATAGGATCTAGGTCGAATAAATACTTACCACAAATACAAGATTAAATATAAAAAGCAGAATTTTCACGCATTTCATGCCTCCTTCCACCATCTTGCTAGGTTTTTTTTAATTTTCTCTAGAGCTCTCGTTCACCTAATCTCTCACTAGTTCTAATGAAATGTCACTTCAACTGCGTATGAATATACAGCGCACAGAACAGCGGTGAAATGACAATCTGAAATTTATCAAGAAGATTCAGAGAACGTATTAATTACAAATTGATTGATAATTTATAAAACTAAAACGAAATGTTCGTTAAGTATATAGAATTGAAATTAAATGAATAAAATTTGCGAACTACTTTTCTATTGTCACGAGGAGTGGGGCTCCCCATGGGGGAAAAAAATTCAAACTCACCTCAACTTTGCTAGCTTTTAGAGAAAAATCAAAATATGTTTTTAGTTGTCCTCTCTTCTTCAGACTTGACTGTTAACACACACAAAGTTTTATAAATGGATTATGTTTAACATGTGACTTAGATCTAGATCCACAATCGATTTCAAAATATCCAAACTGCGTACGAACACTCACGTGAAGTTTACTCAACAGACGTCTCGTTTGTTGGCCCACTCATGAATGACTATTATCTACTATATAGTCTATCGTAACTGTTTACAACTTTTTAATGAAAGGGGAAGATCCTTTTAAAACGAATCATATCACAGGGGCGGATCCAGGAATTCTGGTTTAAGGGGGCTGGATTTTTTTGTTTCAGAGTACAGGGGGTCTGGGGGGCCACTTAAGGCCCCCAGTGGGTCCAGGGCAAGGCCCTGGTGGGGGTCCAGGGGCTTCGGCCCCGGAAGCTCCTGAATTTTAGTGATTTTAGGAATAAAATTTAACCAATAATTAGCCCTCATGTGAAGTTACACCCTTCCAGGCCGTAACCAGGAGAGTTTCCATTGGGGGTGGGGGATGCACAAAACTGGAAGGTTAGATTTAAAGGCTGCTAGTCAAGTCCACAGCTGGTCCAGGAATAACCGTGGTAGGGGGTCCAGGGGGCGAAGCCCCCGAAGCTAAGACATTTAGCATTTTCAATGTGCGTCTGGGCGTTTTATGCCCCTAGAGATCCAGGATGGTCCTGGTAGGGGGTCCAGGGCGAAGCCCCCGGAAGCTGAGAAATTTAGCATTTTCATTGCGTCTGGGGGTTTAGGCCCTAGAGGATTCAGAATTGGGCTCTGTAGGGGGTCCAGGAGGCAAAGCCCCCAGAAGCGAGAGTTTTGGCATCTTCAGTTTAAAAATGGGGGGGGGGGGGCCGGGCACCCAGTGCACCCCACTTGGTTACAGCCTTGCTTTCTTACAAGCTAATGACAGGCAGGTAAATCATTGACCGAGGTATATGCACATTAAATATGTATATATATCCCCGAGTACCCTCCCCGCCCCCTCTAAATCCACCAGTGTATCGTGTGCGCTGGCGTCTTCTCTCTCTTTATCCCTCAAATTCACTCTCTCTCTCTCTCTCTCTCTCTCTCTCTCTCTCTTTTTTTTTTTTTTTTTTTTTTTTTTTTTTTAGGGGGGGGGGCGTACGCCCGGTACGCCTTTCCTTGAAATCCGCGCCTGTATCAAGGGTAATACCAGAAAATAATGTTTTCAAGAGAGAGAGAGAAGAGAGAGAGAGAGAGAGAGAAGAGAGAGAGAGAGAGAAGAGAGAGAGAGAGAGAGAGAGCATGTTCCATCTTATATAGTTACACGCAAACTAGGAACCAAATGGACATAAATATGGGGGGGGGGGTTAAAAATCATTGATACAAAGAAATACAATACACAATGATATACTGTCATTAGTGGTATATTTCAAGTTCAATTATAGTCAGTAACTCAGTGGATATGTAAACATGTGCATTAACCTTATGAATGCAAATTATATAACATGCATGCCTGATACATCAACAAGAGGCAGCAAGAGTCGACCGCTGTGCACAACAGGATATAAAACAGAAATCCACTTTATCCTCATATGTAGTATAAATACTGATAGGGGTATGAATTAAATGTTGAATCATATTTATGGCACTGTACTATTGTACTACGGGTACTAGTACCACAACATGCCTAATGCAGCAAGAGTCGGTGCTAAAGGATATATATAATTTATTTGACAGATAGAATCCACTTCTGCCTTGTGTGGAATAAATAGATTTAAAATTATTTGATAAGCATATCATATGCCGATTTAACTGTACGAGTGTGAGATACGGAAATTCCCCTGAGTTCGTCCTAGACTGCAATTCTATTTCCTTATTCCAAAAATACTCGTACCAATGAAGGATTCCGTCAGTCTACCACATCCTTCATTGGTACGAGTATTTTTGGAATAAGGAAATAGAATTGCAGTCTAGGACGAACTCAGGGGAATTGCGGTAGATCATATTTTATTGAACACAGATGTTCACACCGGAATTTTGCCAAACTATGTTAATGTTTGCTAAATTTAAAACTTGAAATTCAAAAGGTATGAATTCATACGAGGTAAAATATTACATATGCAATAATATAATATTCTGACATTACACTATATATAAAAACGACCCAGTGTAAGCGACTCAACGTCTGGCAAGGTTTATTAATTGTTTTATCTCTGTCCAAGAAGTCAAAATCACAACAATATACATGTAATTCATTATCGAAACAGAAAATATCTGTAGTTTACAAATATGATAATTTATGCTTGATTTCGCATAATTTAGAAAAGAAATTGGCATTTTACCTTGAAACAGCCGTCAGGAAGATTGGTTGGTTGTATATTGTTTCACGTCCCACTCGAGAATTTTTCACTCATGAATATGGATACGTCACCAATGCCGGTGAAGTGCCGCAGAATTTTGGCCTGTGCTCAACGTTTATGGACTTTGAGCAGGGAGGAATCGTTATTGTGCCACAACTACTACGACACGGGACCTTAATTTTAACACAGGCACCTAATCAGTGCAAATTCAAAAGAATTAACCTACCTGTCCAGAATGAACTTGCCGCTATGGTCAAATTATTCTTGCGAGGTACGAGAATGTGATACCGAAAAAATCTACCGTGCCGGATTCTTGAATTAGGACATGAAGGACATCCTGAGGAATGTTCGTAATTGAAAACGAAAACATGCATGCGTTTCAACTATGGTGGCCAGAATGTATAAAGCGTCGACAGGGAACTTGTCCGTACTTGTCATGGATGTCAATTAGTTAGCGCACCACTCGAAACCGGAACCTATGGACACTATCTCTATTTCCAGATGCATTCATGGGAACAGTTGGCTTTGCAGATTTCATGGGACCACTACCTTCTGGAGATTACCTTGCTTCGTTTTTGGTGGATTACTATTTTCAAATACAAAGTGTGTGGGAAATTATGAGATTCACTACCGCCGAGGAAAACCGTGCAGTGTTTAAAGAAATTTTACAGTTTTAATTTGGACTACGAAAGTTCCTTACAACCGACAATGGGCCCCTAATTCATACATAGTGTGTTCGCTTCATATATGCCACGAGAACCAGATTACAGCACCATCGAATTACCACCATTGTGGCCTCAGGCTAAATGGTGAGGCTCGAGCGACAAAACAGATCTCTTCTGAAGAGGAATCAAAAATTGCGAGACAGAGACCGAAACAACTGGAGTGATGAAACTAGCATTACTATCTCATGATGTACCGTTTTCATTCACCTTCATTGTCGTCGACATGTACAAAGCCCCTTAGAAATGTTGTTCGGGAGGAAGATTGCGTACAAAATCTCCTCAAGTTGTATGTATTTCATTGGAGATGACTTTGATGGTACGTTATCGCGGATTTGGAGATGAAGAGAAAGGCAAAAGATTTTTGAGACAAAGAAACGTCGATGTATACAGAGTATGTTATTCCTGGAGAACAACGGATACTGTGAAACACATCGCGAAAACTAAGTTGTGATACAACCTTTCAAGCCAGAACCTATGATCGTGAAAGCTAAACATTGGAAATAGTGTCGTTCTAGATCTCCATGGAAGCTGGAATTACAATAACGCAATGTGACCCATGTGAAAAAATTTTATGGAACAAACCCGTTGTGTCTAAAAATTACCTGTTCCATTACATCGTCCGGACCAATCTTTGGAGTCCACCGTCTGAACGTTTAGGGCATTGTTGATCCGCCGTTACAAGGGGGGGGGGGACAACAATCCCCACACTTTTAG
>CAJDSM010000345.1:0-29332 GCA_903981925.1 Ostrea lurida
TAGGAACAGCTCATAGCTGTTCTTTTCTGAGAGCTCCGTCAAGAATTAGAGCAGCTCGTGTATATATAATTAACCGCTTTGAAACTGCCAGTTCATTTTAAAATTTGACAGCGGAGTGGTCCAGTACATACCTTGTTTTCATCTTTGTCCACAAATGTACGCTGCATTTTGGTGTCAACAAAATACAAGTTAAAAACCCGGAACGTTGAGGGAAATGATGATCAATTCCGAAACATGATTAAAAAAGTAAGTTTGTGCGAGTGGCATACATGTAATCCTCGTTCAATATCCGCACATATACACTGTTTTAATAGCAATTCAATCTGTAATAAACCTCCATAGCATTTTCAATTTCTGTTTTGCGGGTTTTTTATTTAAGGAAATAGCGACAAAAGAGATAATTAATATAATAGCTATTCTAAGCGAACTTGAGCAGTCGGGACCTGTTCTAAGCGAACTGGAGCAGCGGACTGTTTAAAGCGAACTTGGAGCAGTCGTGGACCTTCTTAAGCGAACTTAGAGCAGTCGTGGACCTGTTCTAAGCGAACTTGGAGCAGTCGTGACCTGTTCTAAGTGAACTTGGAGCAGTCACAGAGCAGCTCTAGAGCAGTCAGCAGAGCTGTCTAAGTTAACTTGGAGCAGCTCTAGAGCAGTCAGCCAGAACTGCTCTAAGTTAACTTAGAGCAGTCATCAGAACTGCTTTACGACTGCTTTAAGAGAGGTTAGAACTGGTCGCATCTGTATGTCTTAAGATACATCTTAGGACATGTCTTGAGACGGATCTTAAGATAAAGTTTCATGAACATGCCCACAGGTGTCTAAGATAAGAATCAAAAGAATATGTTTCGAAAATGCATACTTTTCTATTAGTAATCGATATCCTGATTGACTTTCCGTAGAACATTTTTCAACAAATTGAAGAAAATAAAAAACAACTGGGTGGGAGAAACCTTCATTTGCTGTCATATATATAGTAGTTATTTCCCAGGAGTAAATCAACTTCACATACATTTATAAATGACATATGTATATAGCCAGGTTTCTGGGAAGAGTTCTTGAGGGGGAGTACAGTGCACATCTATACATTACCGGAAAGAGATAAAGGGGGTTTTCTACTTGGCCGCTTTTTCCTAAATGTAAAGATAGACCTAGGCTCATTCTATTCTTGGCCGATTTTTCGGGAGGAAAATCTTACCCGGGTCTGTCTCCATGTTACAACACCGGTATCAGTAGTAAAAGCTTTTAGAGGTCTATTGTCACAGGAAGCGTTAAAGAATCAGATTTAAAAAAAACCTGAATGATATGCAATGGTATTTCACTTAAAACTGGTGACGTCTCTATATGAATGAAAAATTCTCGAATGGGACATGCCTGGTAAAATAGGAGCTCCGTAAGAAGGGGCATGAGTGTCTACACGCTTTTTCTATAAAAAAAAAAAATCCCGTACCTTTGGATCCCAAAATCAGTAGGGTTCTTTGATTGATAACAAAGCTTCATTTGAAGTAACAAATCAATCGACAATAAAAATTATAGGCCTGCAAAGTTCCGTGACACACACACGCATGGTTCCATTATTATATTCCGACAGGAATTAAATTGAAAATAGATTGACGTGCAAATATATGTACCAAATAGCCCTCTTTTTCTTCGTGGGGACTACGTACACAGTGAATTTAAACTATTCAAGAGCAATAGCAAGTTACTTACGCTTGCAAAATGTATCGTCCAGTCGATAATTCGGACAGCATCTTAAAGGATCACTATAAAGAAGTCAAAGTGTTAACAAGAATTGTTTGATACAAGTATTTAAACATCCTTAATTCTTAATTTAATCAAAATTCATTAAATGATATGGTTTACATTACCGACTGCAAACTCCTACTCCGAGGTTCTTATTTGAATTAGCAAGATATATACAAAAGAGTAATATGTAACATGCGATGAACATCATTGTTCATACACAATTTCCACCACCATTGCTTGTAAACTACACACGTTAGTGAGTCACGCAATAAAAGAAGTACTATTTCCTCAAAATCTATTTCCATGAGGAAGTTATTTTTACATGCATTTAATCTATAAAATCTAATGATGGTGAGTGTGTTAATGAGAGATTGTGTAAAAAAAAACAACACAACACAACAGAATCAATGTGGGTCTCGTTTGCGTCGCTAAAACGCAGAAAGGACCGGAATAGAAAATGGGACGGATTTGATCAATGTAGCTAAGATAACTTTTAAAAAAAATCTAGAAAATGTGTTATATCAATAGTTTAATTAAGATCAATTTGTTTTATTTTTTACTAGCGGTAAAACAATTCTAGGAAAATTTCTCATCATGAATTGATGTTATGAAAATTTGCACGTTTACAAAACATACAGGGTTTAAACACACACACACACACTCTCTCTCTCTCTCTCTCTCTCTCTCTCTCTCTCTCTCTCTCTCTCTCTCTCTCTCTCTCTCTCTCTCATGGCAAAATGTCTTCAACACTTGCATTTACATAAATGATACAATATATATATGTGTGTGTAAAACAAAAATAATTCATGATCTTATCATTTGAACAAGCTACATCATTTTTTTTATTGTGCACTAGGGTCATAAACTTATCCTTAGTTTCATTGGTAATGTCCTCGTTGTATTTCCTTGAGTTCCAAACTAATCCACAGAGTTTAGGATAACGGTACATGTCCGGACTTTCATTTTAAATAAATGGATCCCATATGGAGCAAACCTTTTATACATTTCGGACTATTTGATGTGATATATGAATAAATAAATGAATATTGTAGTAGGCGCAGGACTAAATCCATTATCTTATTTAGGGTGGATGGGTGATGAAAACCTCATATTTGATAGAGGGACTCATGGAATATTTTCCTAAGGTGGCAGCCAGAATTAAGTAATAAAATATCAATGGGGTTAAATCATAATTAAAGTCATTGTTCGGTATCTACATGTATATTACTAAATAAACAGAGTCGAAATTTGGTGTCAACCTTATTTATTCACTGTTCAGCGGACGTCTATTTATGCCATCAATGTATAGTTTCACTTGAAGTTTAACAAGACAAAAGATCTTTATCGTCTTTGGGGTATTTTAGGAGAAATTGTCAATACACGAAAACATAAATTTAGAACCAGCGACGGAACGGTGTGTATTGATCCGAGATACGTTTTTTAATGAGGTGGAATTAATAAAATAACACAAAATTTAAGAGTTTTTTTTTTAATCATTTATTTATTTTTGGAAACAAATATAAATTCTCCAAATAAAAGCAACAATAATTCAATTGTCGTTTATTTCAAAAAGGTCTAAACTATAATGGTTAATTTTTAATTTTAAGGGGGGGGGGGGGCACCGCGGGGTGCGAACCCGATCCACCACTGCCGATTCATTGTAAAGTAGTGCCGGTTTGATGTTCCATCAGATAAAGAGATGCCTTTCAAGGTGAAGACGTAGATAATTAAACTGTCTGTCTTTGAAGAGGGGGGCGGGGGGAGGAGGGGGCAAACTCTATAATGCGACCAAGCACAAAAACAAGAAGACTAAGTGAACACACTAAATGTGTGCGGGAGGGGAGTGGAAATTCTAAAATTAACTGCGCACAAAACACTGAATGGGGGGATAGTGGCAAACTTCTAAAATCACTATATGTGGGGGGGGGGAGGGGCTTCTAATTATGTGTCATGATGCAGAAAAAGAGTTACGTTGACAGGGGGGCTGGGGGAGGAAAGACAGTCGACTTTTGCCTTGCAATTGGCCAGCCCCCCGGCTCCTACATCCCATGATGTTCCAATAACGGCTCAGCATGTTTCAGTGACAATTACAAAGTCAAGGACAGACAATTGGCGGTAAGATCCGGCGGCTTTACAAGAATAACAAACCCGGGTCATTTCACCACGTTCGGTTATATTAGCATTTATTCACGAATAAAACAGTTCAAAACAGCTATACAGTGGATCGAAAAGCCAAAATAGAAGTCGCTGGCTGCTGCAGTAATAGCAAACGATGTGTTCTAATAGTACAAACTGAACTTCAAACGAAGCGAGCAGATTAAGCTGCCGAAGCAAAGGCTATTCAACTTGCTTTTGAGTATATTAAAATTCTAATGAACATTCACATATTTCAGAACTCCCTAGTCTTGTCTAAGAAATAAACTAATCATGACTGGGATCACCCCTGACATTTCTTAGATATAGCTAAAGCCAGTACTATCTTCTCAAAATAAAACGAGTTTGAGAATAGGTTGAGTTCTTGTGCTGATTCAAGTGATTTGGATATACCATGATGGCAACACGAAAGCGGCAAAAGGATGCACTTGCAATACGATATGTGGTAAACTATAAACTCCTAATACAGATCTAAAATACCTTTAAACCTATGTAAATCTCTTTGGCAATATATGGGAATTTCGGCGACACAAATAAATTTTTACTCTATTCAAAACAGTAAACTCCCGTGGGTACATTCATTAATGAAACGGCCGAGGGATGGAAGTTATTATTCACGATTACTATTGGGGTCATCTAAATTGACACTGTTCTTACCTTGCATACAGAGAATTTCAGCCGAATGATATGCTTGTGAGTGTCCATTACTATAGCTCACATCCTTTGGAATGTAGCGGATTTTATTGTCTCGACAACGTGCAATAACCTCTTTTAAACAATGGTAACAATATAGCAGAAACTTTTTACTCAAAATTGATGATCATATTATATACAATTCTTACCAAGAATGTGATCTTTTAACACAAGTCTGATAATATTTCATAATACAACTGATTGTATATGTCATATTATGTTTTTTCGTTTTTACTTTTACACCTTGTTAGGCGGAGCCGCCTATTGCAATCGTGTTGTGTGACCTACGTTTAAGAGGTCAGGACCTTTTTCATGTAAGCTCCAAAACGGAATCAACTTAAAGGGCAATTGCAACTCGCTAATCAATTAGGGATAACCATCAGACGAGGGTACGGCAGTTAAAACAGATTTTCAAGCAAACACTACATTTTATTATCTATCCTGAATTCGTAAAAATTGAGCAAAGAAACAACCGGCTAACGTCTCTAACGTAACGCACTTAGAATAAAATAACGATAACATCGTTAACTTTCTTTTGTAAATATCAGTGTGAAACAGTGTAGATATCAATAATAACATACGTAACCGGTATGTACATAATTTGATTAAAATAAAGTTAACAGATTAATATTATTAAAGCAATTAAACAAAAAAAAATGAAAATATCATGTTGTAAGCGGGATCAAAAAATTTGGGAAGTGTCTAAATTGAATTACAATATTGAAATTTTTAAACAAACTGTTAAGACGAGTTTGCAGACGAGTTTATAATTGTGAGCATACCTACAATGATATCTGTGGTATTAGAAGTGCGGCGAAACTCTTAATTTTGATTTCTTTTATCATATCGGTCGAATACGAAACATCCTGGATCCTTTATTCGTATGAGATTACTATAGTCCTTTATTGAAACCCTCTTCTCTTTTGTCGTTTATTGCATTGTCGTGTCCTTATGATACAGTGCAGTATCTCATGTACATGCAGTAGACTAGAAGTACCTTGGGGGAAGAACACATCCGAGATATAATGCTGTTTATTTATGTTGTACGACGATTTTAAGTTCCTAGTCAGTGTGTTAGCAATGTAACTGCATGCGAACTTGCTTGTCAAGAAAAGAACGAGTCAATGTTTAACTATTCAAAAAATTGTAAACGCTAGTTTATGATCAAAAATCGGGGTCAGTCCATATAAAGGGTACTGGAAGCAAGTTACTGGTCGAATAAACTACATATTGAGATTGCAATTGTTAGCTCAAAACCTTACTCAAAGATTAAATTATTTTATGTGCTGCTATGATGTGATATAAATGTATTTCATTTATTTTTTTAATTTTGACTAGCAATTTAATTATGTAGGGTTCTGGATTAGAATACGGTCCCCGATCATCTTCATTGCGTGTCGCAGGACGAATGAATGGGCTGGCGGTCTTTCGGATGAGACCGGGGAAACTAATCCACGAGTGCCCCATGTACAGGCTAGGTGTGAAGCGTACGTTTGACAAAAAATACCATTCCTGCTCGAAAATGCTCCTGATGTGCGCGAGATAGGTATCCTACCAATTTTGTTACCGAGAAAGCTAGCATTCAACGCTAAGCATGGGTGACATCGTCCTCCACATAGAGTCCCGAAATATATATCGAGTCGGCGACGTAAAAACAATTATATATGTAGAACAACATCTTGCTCTGCGGTATGATTTTTGAGTCGTTACCTTTGTTTAGTGAGTTCTATTAGCTCTAATTGTAAAGATCCAAGAAAGTAAGACAACCTTCATCAATACTGTCTCAAAAATGCCAACGGCAAAGTACTAAATTAAGCCTGACAAATTTTGTTTGTTGTTCAAGTAAGCGTTTTGATTAGAGAAACATGAATCCATATCCTTGGCATAAGTATGATGAACCGTGTGTTTGATCTCCAGGTCTCAACATAAAAAGGCCATGGGGGCTGTAAATTCTCAAGACACAAAAAACATGCTTCTCGACCCTAAACACAGTAGTCTCAATACTTTTGATTTAAATTTATTGTGCCGTCGCGATTGGGACACTTCAAAGGGTGACTCTCAGTGCAAGGGATCACAACCCCCATTGGCAGAGTCTAAAGATTCGAAAAAGATACGGCACTTCATTGTAGGGTCGTCACGGGAAACTTAAAAGCACTCAAATCCAAACATACAGTATGCTAACGCCCGGTTGTAAAATGGCCTCCTGAATATTACCCCAATCAATGCGTAAAACCTCAAATAATCATCAATCAATCAATAACCATCTAGAACTTGTTCTAGGATTTTTTTGCTATTGACGGAAAGATATATTAGGTTTTACGAAGAGGAGATTTGTTGCCCATGCTGACTGATCATTATCTCTCCAGTATATTATGTTATTATATACATACAAATTCAATTTGAATTGAAGAGGTTTTTATCGAAGAAAGTGTGCTCGCTCATGGTCCTACGGTTAATGCCATTTCTCCTTAGTATCCAGAACACTGGATTTATATAATCCTATATTATAGTTAGATAATTTCCTCCCCTTTGACAATAGCCCCTGCGCCTCGCTTATTCGCTTAGCATCTTTCGCATAGAGGTTGTGTTTAATTTTAGTCATCATATTTTTAAAAATTAATCGTAATTAATTGGCTTTTACATAATCGTAATGCTAGCCTTTACTTTATTGACAATTGTGATTTGATTGTACTCTTCCTTGTTTTTGTTTTGTTCAATCCACAAGCACTACACACCATGAATAAAAAAAAAGGGAAGGATTTTACAATTTATGATACGTGGTGACACCTCCCCCCCCCCCCCCCCCCCCCTTTGCTTTCTTTTTTAAGCAACTCGAAAGAATAATCTTTTATTTGTATTTAATTATATTTACAAAACGCATATATGCCACCGAGAAAAAGTACCATGGAAGGTGAAGCATCCGTGGAGTTGCAAGCACCCATGAGCGTGCCCCCCCTCCAGGAATTCCACTCCTACCCCCGTGGAATACCGTCCTCCATCGGACGGCCCACCCCAGACTATCCCAGATGTGTATCCTCTTCCGGATAGTAATGCGGCCTCCAACATCGCCCCTGTGCCATTAGTCCATATGATCGGTATGCATATTACTACTCAGGTGAAACAGCGCATTATTAGTGGGCAATTCATCGAGTTATCAACCTTAGCCCCCACCCGAGATCAAGAATTTGGTGAACAATCTATTGGGTGAAATTGTCACTAAAGATTCATCTGCCAAAAAAAATTTAAACAATTGAACAATGGACCGACCTCATGCTTACATTCGCAAGTGTGTACCTAAGTGCACATCCTACTAAAACATTACAAATGCTTAAATACATACAAACGGTTAGGATGGGGGTATCTAGAGGGGTTATATCTTGGCAAGAGTATGGCCATCTTCGCGAGCCAAGTGTCCGATTCGCTTACTCTAATCTACCCCTTGGCTGATTTAGTCGCGACTGAATTGCCGTCTAACGGACGATGCGAGTTATCGCTCTTGACGTAAACACTCGAGTGAACAATTGTTTGTTGTTGTTTTTTATTTAGGTGTACATACTTGTTGCGAGCTTATATCACCTTTATCTTTCGGGCGTAAATCGCGTATTAAAACTTGCCTTTCTGATCTTAATGATTCTACTTTGGTTTTTATGTCATGCTCAATCAGGTATGAATGGCGCAATTTGATTGGATGCCTTGGGAAGTCAAAGCACGGCTTAGAAACTCGACTAAATCAGCCAAGGGGTAGATTAGAGTAAGCGAATCGGACACTTGGCTCGCGAAGATGGAGTATGGCATGCAGTACAGACTGCGAAAAGAACAAAACCCTGCATCGTCTTGGGGGGAGGTTGACACAGAATTGTGGCTCATGTACATGACACCCGGGTTTAGTTGTAACACATCCCCGTCAGCTCCCTCTAAACCTAATCTTGGCATATGCTACAACTATAACTTTAAAGGTTCTTGCGACAAATATCCATGCATGTATAAGCACAGTTGTTTACGTTGCGGGAATTTGCACTCGATGCTTCACTGCACATCAGTAGCAAATAGTGCTCAATCACAAACTTTTCGTCCCCAAGGCGCACCCAATCAACATTATAGTCAACCAACCTTTCGAACTCCAAATGCAAACACAACTGCCAATCTCAGGGGTCACCCCAACAACAACCAGTGCCCTGGTTCCAGACCAAGATACCGCGCCCCACAACCTATGGCGCCTAGCTATAGGTACAATACCTGTTAACACTAGCAGTCGAAATAAATACATAGCACACTACCCTAATAAGGTTGTGGCCAATCGACTTATTCAAGGGTTTTCTAGGGGTTTTAGAATTCACTACTGTGGACCTAGGTTACCAATACATTCCAATAATTTGAAATCTGCTGAAGATCACCCTAATGAACTTCAGGAAAAAATTCATAAAGAAATCAAAATGGATAGAATACAGGGTCCTTATTCAGAAATACCAATTTCCAATCTCAGGATATCCCCAATTGGGTTGGTCCCAAAAGGGGATAATGCCGGCTGGCGCCTAATAACTCATCTCTCATTTCCAAAGTTTAATAGTGTCAATTTTTTCATAGATCCAGACGAAACTAGTTTTCAGTATTCAACCTTTGATTCTGTTATTCAGATGGTTGCAAAATTGGGTAAGGGGGCATTCATAGGTAAACGCGACATTAAATCAGCATTTAGACTACTTCCAATATTCCCAGGTGATTTTGATATCCTCGGGTTTAAATTCCAAGGGAAATATTACATGTACATAGATAAATGCTTACCTATGGGTTGTTCGATGTCGTTTTTGAGGAATTTTCTACATTTCTTCAGTGGGCTACTATGGACCATTCTAAAGCAAGTACAATTGATCATTACCTGGACGATTTCTTTGTTGCTGGGAGGGATGCCCACTCTTGCCAGCACATTATGACTGTGTTTCAAATCATTTGCAATGAAATAGGTGTTCCAATCGCAGAGGACAAATCTGAAGGTCCTACCACTTGCATGACATTTTGGGTTTTGAAATTGATACCCGATTCTAAATGCACTGAGCTGCTGGATATTTTATGCCAACTGGTCATACGACGTAAGACAACCCTTCAACAATTGCTATCAGTGATAGGAAAACTCAATTTTGTTACCAAAGCTATAAGACCCGGAAGGGCATTACTGCGTCGCTTACATAATGCCACAATCGGCGTTTCAGAATTACATTATCATGTTAGGGTAACGTAATCAATGCGTCAAGACTTGTACATGTGGATCAGTTTCTTAGAATCCTTTAATGGGACTTTGTATTTTTTGGATTCTGAGTGGATATCAGACAAGAATATTAATTTCTTCACAGACAGCTCTGGGTCACCATACTTAGGTTGTGGGACATTTTTTAATGGTGAGTGGTGTTTTTACCCTTGGCCTCAGCATTGGGCTTTATCACATTCCTTAGTATTTAATGACATGACTTTTTTTAGAGTTAGTTCCTGTAATCCTGGTCATTTCGTTATGGGGTGATAAATTAGCTAATAAAACAAGAAGCCACGGCTTAACGGTCACCTGAGTATCATAACCCACACAGGAGTCTCATATTTGCATTTCTATAAGTCTCAATACAGAGTATTTTGTTCACATGTTAATATCTTTCAATATATGCATATGATTCCTATTCATCAATACACAAGATTCATTTAGCAATCTCACAAGATTGTTCAAGAATTTTAAATGAAAACCATATTGCTACTTTAAGCTCACATGAGCTGACCTTATTGACCTAACATCTTTGACCCATGGTTGAGGTTCATGTGTACGAGGCCAACTACTAACCAAAAAGTTGATGTTGCAGTTTATAACGAATCTCGTTTAAATCATCATTTCGCAAATTCTACGGTCGCTCTAATGACCTTATTGCGATTACAAATTAGACAAAATCATATTGACTGATTTGTTTCATACTCTTGTTAGACTGTCATTCATACTAGATTTGACGACGGTGAACCCGTTACTTTGTTTCGACTACAGGCTCACGCGGTGTGACCGGTCAGCACGGGATCGCATCTCTCCATCCACCTGATCCTGCCTTCGCTTCTCGTCGAAGGTCTCGTTGGCCCTACACACTCGATTTTGTCATGTGTTTTTTTGGACTCTATGATTACGTTTGAACGTTGTTACTTCGCCATTTATATGGTGATCTAGTAGATTCTAGGTAGAAAGGATATGCTGAAGAGCCTGGAAATCATATGCTACTCTGATGTCCAGTGCACTTGACTTTTGACCCAATTCGATAAAAGCACATCTTCGTCTCATGAGTATACATATGTATGCATATAGTGATTCTAGGCAAAGATAATTCTCCTTGAGCCCAGACACAATACTCGCACTTCTTGATGTTCCAGTGTGTTGACCTTCTGCCTTCCAACGCAAATGACCATAGCTGACCATAGACTGATGGACTCTTACCCCGCGACTCAGCAGCTAAGACTAAAAGTCTGGGAACACCATCTCTGCCTCACAGACAGTGGACAGACAACTTGATTCCATACCCCCCCCCCCCACTTGTTGCAGGTGGGTATAATTGTGACAAAAGGTCCCTTCTCATTCCCAAATTTCATTTACCTTTCACATTAATATCAATAGCATTGGAAAAGATTGCTTTTCAAACGTTTTACATATAAACACTATGTACCAAGTTTGCCCCCCCCCCTCCCCTGCGGTCAGAACCCTACCCCAGGGACCACCAAATTACAATTCTGTAAATACGGCTTCATGCTCTCACCATAACTACTTCGACTTTGGGTTTCTCTCATACACTGTGCAGCTAGAAGAGAATTTTAAAATTGATCACTTTTGGCATTTTTCCCGCCCCAAGGCCCAGGGTGTGCAATTGACCTGAAATTACAATTTATGTGGCCCTTGTCCAAAGATGGCTATCAAATTGGACTGATGAGTTAATAACAGAAAACGAAGAAGTAAAAATAGTTTGCTAATTTGTTGCAAACACGCATTTATGTGTAATAACACAAAATCTCGGCTCTGTCGGGTTTTGCCTGGGGTGAGACCCGACCCTTACCTAGAGATCTGGTCTCATCCCGAAGATTTAACGCACAAATTCTTCGCGTAAACGGCATTCCTAACTCAATATCATACACTATTGCGATTTGTAGGATTCTTTAGGACAATCGATAGTAGGCATTGTGCGGTTTGTTAAGACAGAAGTATGTTTGAAAATGGCACTTTTTGGCACATTTTTGCCCCGCCCCTTAAGCCCCAGGGGTGCAAAGTAGACATGAAATTTAACATTTATGTGCCCGTACCTCAGCCTATCACAAAACAACCCACACCATCACGCCTTCATGCCAATCCTGACACAACGACAATTACCGGGACACCACATCGGCTGGTTACTCCCACCGCACACAGCCAAAGTTACACAAATGCTTCAACTTGCTTACACGGACACCAGCACCGACACCAAAACATCCCACCACATATAGACAATCCCACAAACCCAACTGTATAAACGGATCAGACAGAAGGATCGAGGTACCATTGCAGATAGGTCAACCTGAGTTACACACACACAGAAGCTACAGTACTCACACATATACGAGAGATCATACTATACACACAGTAGTACGGAGATCTTAAATTACAGATTAGACAGTTTTTTTTTTTGCTTTTATAGGTCTTTAACTTTAACTTCAAGGTAGACTTTTAGCATATATCCCAATTCAGAGTTGGTGTTATAAACTTTTCATTAAGAAACACGGTGTATTTTGTGACTCCTAGCATTACCTAATGCGCGTAGCACACTTACTTTGTTATAACGGTGGCACTGGGCTATATACAATATAAACTCGCGGTTGGCATATGGTGGCCTGGTCTAATTCTATGTCTGGCAATAGGTTACCTTGCGAATGAAAAATGGTTGCCTTGTTCGCAGAAAATTCCGTTAGCACAAAATAATAAGATTGGAGTTTAAAAATACTTGGAAAATCATCAAGGCTTAACGATCTCTGTTTAGACTGTATTCACGAAGTCGTTAACGAGTTTGTTTGCGCACTTTTACATATGGAATGCCATACGATACCTTATGATTTTTGCACGATATAAACAAAATTTTTCTTATACAATTAATTTTGAATATAGACGTAAGCATGCCATTGTACGAACCACTTGCGAATGCTAATGCGCATGATTGTATCGCAAGTCTCTATACGGAATCTTCGGCGATCATCAATTAGAAGGATAACACTGAATAAAAGGAGATGCATTTGCGTTGCGATTTTTTAACAATTCTTTTCATATACCTTCTTTTTGATTTAGTTTTGAACTAACAAGTCGTGATGGATAAGAGTGAAAAAAGCTGGGAAGGGTCGAGGAGAGGGAAAATCGGACAGAATTACATGTAGCCCTACCAAAGATGACCAAATGTTAAAAAAAACAACAAACAACCAAAAATAAAAAACAAACAAACAAACAACCACCAAAAGACAAAAAAAAAAAAAAAAAAAAAAAAACAAAAACAACAACAACCTAAAAACACCCACACATGACAAGAAAAGCAATAAACCCCAAAGCGGAAATAATAAATTCCGATGATTCCGGTGATTGAAATGTGGACAACCGTGAAAAGAAATTTGACAGTCAAACAATTTGGCCCAAACTTTCAGGAATCCCTAGAATATTTGCGAGTTGTGACGAGTGTATTAGGAATCGTATTACGAATAAATGCAAATGGCTTTGCCATCAATACGATTGGCTTAAGAATGGATATGAATATTTACGATGCCGGATTGAGAATTTCAATTCCTTGCGAATTTTTAGCGAGCATGTTTCTAATACTCGCTAAACCTCACGAACGGCCACATACTTGAGAGTGAGTACGAATGTCTAGCGATAGCTACACGATCATTGCGAATGAGCGGCGAATACATTCTTGCGTCAATCGCAAGGATATTCGGCATAGTGTGAGAGCAGTATAAAGACAATGTAAGAGCTGACTAATTTCTCGTAAACAGTGGGCTCGATTCAGGCAAGCAGCTCCTCTGCCAGGACACATCCTTGTCAAGTACCCAACATCATCCACAACCGTCATCACATCTGAATTTACTAAACTGTTAGAGCTTCAGTATCTGAAAGCACCATCAATCCCATCGTGCAGGTTATAGAAGCTTATTGTATAGCTTGTAAACTCCTCTGACTTTTCAGGCACTGACCCCCGATCATTGTATTAGACATTAGTGCGTTTATCTTGCATTCATCCAGATCTGGACTGGCGTATTCTACGTTAAGTCATGTTATATCAATGCAAGTTGGACAATAGCGGGATCCAACTTCTGACTTCTGGTAACCAAATTATTACAGCGAGCATCACGTTTAAAATCAAAGCGCTGATTCTCGATTACCAATCAACAACCAATTCTCAAAACATCATCTCGGTTTGTTGATGAACTTGTAAGCTACACTTTGTATGTGTAGCATTATGTATGTGTGTTGTATATATCGCATTTGTTTTTGTGGGCACGCCTCTTTGTTGCAGTCCATTGCCACATTTTGATATGTGGTTTGTAGATGTAACATAATTCAGAACAGCCGTGCCCATTATATCGCCAAACTCCGTTTTTAATAAATTCAATATCTGAATATAGTTTCTATTTATTTTGTTTTTTCACACTTTTCTGAGATAATATTACATAACAATTCATATTGAATTGAAGGTTTTTTATCGAAGATAGTGTGCCGTCTCATGTTCAAAAACGGTAAATCCATTATTCTTAGATCCAGCCGGATGCTTTTATATCATATAGTATAGAGTTATTCGCCCCTTGACAATAGCCCCTGCTGTCCTCACTTTTCGCTTTAGCAATCTTTACGCAGTCGAAGGCCTTGGTTGTAATTTTTAAGGTCATCATATGGTTTAAACACATAAGTCAATTACCCGCCATCCCCCCTTTAAAATTCTTTTTCTGAGAACGGATATTTTCGCTTTTGTTTGTATACCCCCGCAAACGAAGTTTGGGGGGGGGAGGGGGGTATATATAGTTTCAATCTACTGTTGATCCGTCCGAAGCGGATAATAATTTGTAGTAGCTCACAAGCTCACTTTAAACGCTTGCAGGGATTTTTATGAAACTATGTGGGAGTTGATTCAGCAAATTCCGATTAGGAGAGGGATGTTGACATAATTGTCAGGAATTTTCTTTGGCACACAGTTAAGTCCACGAGAACTAATAGCACAGTTTGGACTTATGGCTATGTTTTCACGTACACATCACCTATGCGACTCTTCATTTTAGCCTCCGCAGATGATGTCACAACTCCTCTTTCTTAAAGGTATGCAGGAATATCGATATTGCACTAATAGGCTCAGAAAACATTTGTCACCACTCCATCACTCTCTATGTTCATTCTAGACTAGCTGGAATGTACCACTAAGACTTCTGAAGCATAAACTTAATATCTCAGGGTCATTGAATATAGACTAACTTTCGCTTTAGTCTGAGAAAAATAATCAGTCCTAACTGTTGCTAGACGTTAATCATCATCGTAGGTGGCCCGTCGGGGGAGTCGTTGCCACGCTTTCAGCATCAATAACGCGACAGTATCTTTTTGCATAAGGGTTTATTCTATACGGCAATTATCAGTCCAGATAAACAGAATTCGCTACTGCTTGCTTTAAATGGCATTATCTATCAACAGAAAATGGAATTTGGCTACATGCGCTTTTTGTGATTTCTAACTAGTATTCTTCACTGAGCAACTAGAGGCGTATAAGCGGCAATCTCGCCGTTTGAATGGGTTAAGCCAATCTGGTGAGGTCTCGATGCAACCCTCTCCCCACGGCATCCAATATGCTTCTCTAAAGTATTTTCACAAGCTCTATGATTTACACGATGCTCTTCACTGCAACGATCATGGGATATGGAACTTTGATCCTTTATACTGTGTTAATACTACGTGACTGTGTTGATTGGGTGGGACCACCGCATCGCTCACCTCACTTAAATGTGCTAGTGACTCTTCTTATAAGATTCTGTGTGCATCTATAGGGATGTGGTGGTTGCTAGTATATGCATTTGGTTCTTTTGCGGACATGCAATTTGTGAGGTAGTGTTGCGATATTCTCGACCGGGGCTTCGTCGGCTTCTATTCATTATTTCATCAATTTACGCACAAATCCGCATTTACTAATAAATGTCAATACACTCTCGAGATACGTTATTGATCTATCTGCTGTAGATTTTGATAAGATTGTTTTTTAGCACATCTATTCTGAGATATACTGATAATTCCCAGGTGCGTTGTATCTCTTTGCTTTACACGATTCAATTCCGGACGAGATATTAAAAAGTCTATATTGCAGTGCTACTATATTATATCTTGCAATTCAGTCAATAGCGGAGGTTTGGGGGTCTTACCGCTTATCGTCTTGGTAATACACAATTGGCGTATCGCTAGAAATGAAGGTAAGAGGCTTGGGGGTCTTTTAGACAGGTTTTAAATAATAATTCAGATTGATAAAAGGATGCCCGGCATTTTGTACCATACCAGTGTGTATTCAAGGGTAGAGAATTTGACCATGTCACTCAATATAGACTCAATGGATGGCAGGAATTCATTACACTAAAAATTTGTAATCATGGAAACAAGACTTCCACATTGATCTACATTGAAAACAAGGAATTAAAGATTAATATTCAAGCCAGGTATTACAATAGCAATATGCCAGGGATATGCAACTATACAATTTTGTGATGAAATGTAAATTTTACAGTTTTTGTTATGAAAATATATGAAATGGTTAAGGATTCTCAAAATATCTTACTCCTCTAATTTGTAGGCATTACCATTGGTTTACATCGATCACGTCGCAAGACCATTGATATTCCATACATAGTCCCCGTAGTCAGTCCTTATACACGTAAGAGATGAGTTATTTTCCGGTCTCAAATTTGCGTTTCAAAGCGTCTGCGACTCAAATAAATAAAATCCGGTCGTCGAATGAATATTCCACATTTGAACTCGAATATACTTACGTAATCACGAAATTTCTAAACGTCACTTGTTTGTTGACGTCAATAGCTTGCTTCAGGCCAAAAGTGCAATATGTACGTGATTCATCAACACATGCAAAGTTTTATACAATTATGCTATTAGAAAAAGGCAAGTCCGGTAAGATCATATTCGTTACATAGTTTGTAAAGTTGACCTAATATGGTGTATACATGGTCAGTAAATTCCAATATGGGTTCGAGCCTCCGCTCTTGTCCATATGGAATTTACTGACCATGTATAAACATATAGGTTCACTACAACCATGTAACTAATAATCATTGATTATATCAATGGGGTGTTTTGGACGATCTAAGCTGTACATTTTATTATTTTTAAATCGTGAAAAAGGTTAAACAGACCGTCACTATCAGGAAGGGGAGCAAAAGCCGGTAAAGGGGTGGTACACCATGTTTGCTTTGATATGATTTCAATAACAATATAATAGTCCATGCTTTTCAAATATGCATTGATGTAATTTAAAGTATACTAGGCAATTCACCCGCTGCTTGAGTGTTTAATAATGTGATCTACATTGAACCCAGGGAAGGGGGGGGGGTCTCAACCTATGACTTTGGGGTACATATGTAGGTATGGAACCATCATGGAGTTAGTGGTATTTCCACAACAAATATTATTAAAAAATGATGAAATGTGTCTATAATGAAGGAACGATGCTATTTGCAACAGAAACGACATAGGTCTAAAAAGAAGACGAATGTACAAAACCAATTATTGGTAAGAATGCATGCGTCGAATACTCATCATGTATCAAATTATACAAGCAGAAGATTCCCGATTAACATGTAACGGTATAGTTTTTTGGTTTTTTTTTTTAAAACACAGTACTGGCCTGGGGGTTATAACAAACTTTTTCTTTCTGTATTCATACCAAACTCGTACTTTATTTGTGCCGATTCATTTACAATGTATCTAGCACAAGCCATGTTTGTTTTGAGTAAGCTCAGATCAAACTCCAAAAGATACTAAACAAATCTTGACGCATGTACTCCATTTGAATATTAGAAATGATTATATCAAGTTTCATAAAAGAATTTAGATATAACTGATTCTCGACGTTTGATTATGAAAACCACTCAAAAAAGCTTTAATAAACTCTAGGCCTGATTAGCGTTCAGATTTAATTGAATATAGTTACAATTTATTCACAACTGGCTAACTGTGTGTTTTTTTGAGGAATTGTAAATTTCTGTCCCTTATCAATCTTGTTTACAAATCTGTTTTCAAGGATACTAACATGTTTGTAAGACATCTTTTAAAAAGAGTCAATTTGTTAAATTTCATGATTCTCCCTTCATGTTACATGTAGCTATGAAAGATTACCTTGTGAAATAAAAGTATCAGTCTTTAATTTTGTTTTGTTGTGCACTGTATAAAGAAATTTTGGAGATAAAACATGTTCCTGTTCTAGAAATATTTTATCCAATTCCCTGCAAGAAATGACGAATAAAAATAATACAACCTCATATTGAAAAACATCCTCTGTAGTATGGTAACGTAAAACCAGCTTTCGGTACATTTCAGTACTTTGATATTAATTTCACCTATATAAACGTATCTCGATGCAATACAGCCGTTCCGTCGCTGGCTCAATTAAATAATGTGTTCGTGGTATTGACATTTCTCCTAACAAACCTCCAAAGACGATGAATGATCTCTTGTCTTGTTAAACTCAGGTGGGAAACTATAATTGGATGATATAAATAATAAGAATAGACTGTCCGGGTGAACAGAATGAATTAAAGTCGGGCCCAAATTTTAGTAATATGATGAAGACATTGGATTCTGAGAAGATTAACCCGTCTCATCGATATTCTGTGCTCTCGTGTTCTTTAATAAGCCTTCTGATTTTAATAAAATACTTAAAGAATACAGTAATTTGACCGTTTCCGTTCTTTTGCATTCAATTCGAGCGTCATCTGCTGAAGTTCTTTGGACCCATGGATACATGTAATAACCTACACATGTTTGCTTGGCGCATACATGTAGGTCTGTAGTGCTAGTGAGGGGTTGTTTAGGGTTCCTCACATAATTCATTGTACCGCGTCTGAAATTATAATGTAGCTACCCAGGGATCGGGCTTGCTTGCAGTTTTCTAAATCGTAGCCTTCATAATTGTCAGGATATTTACCTCAAAGAGTACAATAAAATTTTCAAATCTTCTCCTCTTTGATAATAATTAATAATAACTAGACGCTTTGTTGTCGCGACAACAAAAAGGTCTTTCCGTCTGAATGAATTGAGATATGATCGTAAATGTGAATGAGTTTTGCAAATAAGCGAAGTAATATTCACATTTTAACATGAACATATAGTAAATCTTATCTCTTACGAAATTCCAACAAAATAATCTGTAAAACTGAAGAAATTGAATTTCACAAACGAAAGTAGATCTTTTTCTGGAAATAGTAAATGTGCCGAAGTAAAAAGTTGGTATCTGTAACATCCTGGCAGATATAGGTCTATCATCACTGAAAAAAATTTTATTTGTTTACAGTCCTATATAATCTCTGAGAATAAGACGCCCAGAGATTAAAATTTAAACCGGAGTCGATATCTTCGGGACTGGAAAGTGAATCTTCAAAACACCCCGGGCGTTTGTTAATAAATGAACACACCATATAAGAGAAGCCAATTTAGCATGCAACAAATCAGTCAAAATCTATGAAGGCGTTTTATAGTAATTGGTTTCCGGTACAAAATGATTACAAAGTGGAAGTAGCAGAGAACTTGGGTAGCGTGGACCCGATTAATTTTTTTTAATAAATCTTATGTATGCAGTGATCAATCGTTATTGTTATCTTGAAGATTCGGACAAACGCAGAAGAGGAGTATTTAGATAAATAAAAAAAGAAAAGCAATTAAGAGAATTAGAGTTTAAAAGTTATGATTGAAACGGAAAGTAGGCATTTATTTCGACAGGAAGTGTTGCACAAAAATGTCATGGTACCAGAGAACATCTACATTACGTTGCTATCATCCTGAAAATTCATTTTTCCAACCCTCAAACAATCTATGAAAACATCCGGACAAAACGACAAAAACCCGGAGTTGATATCACCGAACCGGAAGTGGATTTCAAAAAACGGAATTTTATAAATACCTCTGCATAAAGAACAATTCATGCTAAAAATCATGGAAAAATCGATCAAGGCGTTTTTTGAGTATTGTATTTTTGAAATCATGGGGAAATCAATAATAAAAAGAAACAATAACATCACTATAAGGTCTTCGTTGTAGACGAAGCTTAATAATATCCATTATTTAAACAGGATTGCACAATTAGTTTTTACTAACTAGTTTACATTGTGTCTTTAACATACTGTAAAGGGGGAAATATTCACGTGGGTTTTATTTTCGCTATATTCGCGATTATATCAACTACCGCGAAATTAAAACCACCGCGAAGTGCTGTTCAGTGTGTTTAGGTATATGACTTGTAGCTTAGAATATTTACTTTCCGCGAAATTTAAACCATCGCGAAATGCTTAAAGTTAAACAATCGCGAAATTTTAACCCCGCGAAATTAAAGCCCTTTACAGTACATGTACACTGTATATACATATATAAAACAAATATCACACAGCATGAAAATTATCACAGATATTCTATATACATGTACATATAAGAACTATACGCTCCTCAATAGAAACCATAGAAGCTCGAGTATCAAAATAATGTTTAAGGTAGGCTGATCTAAAAGAAGTCGAAGTTCTACATTCTCTAGTAAAATCTGGCAATGAATTCCATAAAATTGCTGCTGAAATGATAAAAGATCTTTTGAAATATTCGGTTTTGGCTTTTGTAACGTAAATAAAAATTAATTACACTTTGTCTTCTATTTCTTGTGGATACCTCATTCACATATCTAAAAACACTCTGGTTTCATACAATACAAAAAGGCGAAGTTAACATTGTGTCAAACGTAATCATAATCCAAAGAAAAAAAACATATACAAAATCGAGTGTAGGGCAATACGGACCTCCGACAAAAGCGAAGGTAGGATCAGGTGCCATGGAGGAGTAAGCATCCTCTGCTGACCGGTCACACCCGCCGTGAGCCCTTAGTCGAAATAAAGTAAAACAATGTAAAACTTTGAAGACAAGAATAATTTCCGATATATAAAAAAGCCTGGCATGGGCATCCATCTCAAGTTTGATACCATGTTAAAAGTTGACACTGACTGAGGTACTCTGATGAAGAAGACTATTAAAAACGTTTTTCAGTCAAATTTCTTCATTTGCTATGGTGAATAAACATAAGGCATCGTATATAAACATTTCTTCATGTGTGAACTATTTGCTCTACGGCAGGCTATACAAGTGTAAAATAATCTGCTGATTTTCAAGAAATACATGTTTTGGTTGTCCAGTGTGGTAGGAGATTTCTAACAGTGTGTTTACAAGAAATCTTACCTTAAGTTTTCGTCTATGAAAATATTCGAATGTTGCCGCCATACAACTTGTAGAAATCTGCCGTAGTATTGTAGCGAAGCTTACTTATATAACCTCCATTTGTAGGCCACATGACTAAGATTAACCAATGAAAATATGCCGTACAGGCCTCTAGCCTATCAGTGACTTGTACGGTAGTATCAGTTCCCACACAGAACTACTTTATCCCGTACAGGCTACCGTACAAGCACGAAAGGAATATTAATATGTACAAAAAATAACTTCTAGGTAATAAACATTAAAGAGCTCAATTAGTTAATATAATTATACAAATGAATAAATACCACAATATCTTTTACATGCGCAAGGTGTCGAGCCACTTTTGACCCCAAAACCATAGGATTATAGGGATTTTTTTCAATTTATAGGGCAAATATAGGGATTTTTTCAATTTATAGGGATATGTAGGGGTTTTTACTGACGGTTATGTGTTGAAAGTCTACTGTTTCATCCTAGAAACCTAGCAAATTTTGTATTGAACAAAAACTAAAAAGACATTTAACTTTGATTGGTTTTCTGTCCAGCTCTTTAATCTCTGAGGTGAAAAAAATATATATGTATTTGTTTCAGGTTACCTCAGATTTTAAAAATAGGGCACCGCTTAACCGGTATATGATATGCCCGCATATCGTATGGACCATCATCAGCATTCCCCTTGTAATATGCATATCTTCACATTGTGATCTTTAGGAGGAGTTGCGAAGACAAAGTATTTTGCATGGAAAATCCTAAGTCCGAGGGCCCTAACTCCTTTAAAAAAACATCGGACAGCACTCCCCTTGCACATCTCCACATTGTGATCTTTCTTTGTGCCAAGTTTCATCAAAATTCCCCAATATTTTAGGAAGATTTGCAAAGACAAAGTGAAAGGGACAGACAGATGGACGACAGAGCTATAGCATAATGTGACACCCGCTTTTTATGTGGGCATATAAAAAAGGGTCGATAGGTAGGAATCTTTTTCCCCCCCCAAAATATTTTTTTAATCAAGTATGTGTCTTGAATAAGAATTAAATGTGTTTAATGGGGGGGGGGGGGGGGGGAGGTAGAGAATTAGCGAAGACCATAATGTTTATCAACAAACTGCACAATACATGTACAGTGACAATAAAATCGAAAACTAGCAACAAGAATTGGGGTTCGGTGGAATATATTTTAGGGTCGGTCGGGTCACCTGAATCAAACATATTTTTTTTATTTGCCTGATACAAAACCTATATATATATAACCCTCTATTCCAAGTACATGTATTATGGCCTCCTCCCCTACAGCCATTTCCTTTACTCCCTTTTATTATTTCTCCTACTTTCCAGTTTCAAATTTATATTTCCATGTTGATTCCAGGATGATCAATGTTTAAGGACTTGCAAATTTTTTTTTTTATCTCATGTCTATTTTATATCCTTGGGATCCTTCTGGAATCAGCATGTAGGAATATGAAAACATGAAAAATACTAGTATTTTAGGAATTATTTAACCAATAAACTTTTATCATTTTCCCAAAGGCAAAATGCGAATAAATTTAAAAATGTATATTACAATCTATAGCATGTTAAATATTGGCATTAATTTATTTATTTCCCATTTCTTAAAATCACGAGATTTTTCTAAAATTGACTGCATCAAAACGTATGATTTCTCCACACTTTATACAACAAATCCTCACGATAAATTAAAATATAGGCTTTTTCAGATAATTGATAATTGCTTTTTGAACAAAAACGGCACCCGAAAATACAAGTTTCTGGTCATTGGGAAACAAGATACATATTTTGTCAGAAACTACTCTGATTGCCCACACAAGTACTCTGAAGTAGATATTAAGAGCATGCTTGGGTTTCTTATAGATAATATTTATGTAGTCTTTGGGGACCATGTCTTCCAACAATCTGTTGGTATTCCTATGGGCACTAATTCTGCCCCCTTATTGGTAGACTTATTATACCCCCTGCAAACGAAGTTTTGGAAGGGAGGGGGGTATATAGGTTTCACCCTGTCTGTCCGTCTGTCTGTCCGAAATATGTTGTTGTCCGACAACTCCTCCTAAACGAACTTGCAGGATTTCAAATGAAACTTTGTGGAGTGTTAGAATATCATAATGGAGATGTGCATATTGTCAGGAATTTTATTTTGGACAATTTTTGTACAAGATGTGAACGTTTTGGACTTAGGCATTTTTCACCAAAATACCTATGCATCAGTGCGTTGTTCCGCAACTCCTCCTAACGACTTGCAGGATTTTTTATGAACTTTTGGTGAGTGTTAGAATATATAATGGAGATGTGCATAATTGTCAGGAATTTTTTTGGACAATTTTTGTACAAGATATGAACGTTTTGGACTTAGGCATTTTTCACCAAAATACCTATGCATCAGTGCGTTGTTCCGCAACTCCTCCTAAACGACTTGCATGGATTTTATGAAACTTTGTGGAGTGTTAGAATATAAATGGAGATGTGCATATTGCAGGAATTTTGTTTTGGACAATATGAACGTTTGGACTTAGGCATTTTTCAACAATGTATGCATTAGTGTATCGTCCACAACTCCTCCTAAAGAATTATATACTAATTACCCATTGATTAGACAACTTCTGTTAATCTTGAGAAAATCTGTTGTGATATAATGAGTGTGCCCGCGGGGGGTATAGTCCCCGATAGGACAGTTCTAGTTTTTATTCATTACGAAGCAGAATTTGTCAAAAACTGTTACGGGATAAAAACAAAAAAACTTGCCGTGTCCTTCAACCTTACTTATAGGTATATAGACGATGTCTATTCAATAACATTAATAATTTCACAATTATGTCCATTTGAAAATATCCTGACGAACTTGAAATAAAGGACACCACAGAATCTGACAAATGTGCTTCATATTTGGATATTTTACTTAATATTGACTCTAATGGCAGACTGACAACTACATTATATGATAAACGTGATGATTTGACTTTACAATTGCCAACTTTCCTTTTTTATGTAGTAATGTACCACTATCACCTGCTTATGGTATGTATTGTCTCTCATGTTGATTCGATACGCAAGGGCATGCCATGCGTATGATGATTTTTTAAAGCGAGCCAACTACTAACCAAAAGTTGTGTTGTTCAGGGTTATAACGAATCTCGTTTAAAGTCATCATTTCGCAAATTCTTACGGTCGCTATAATGACCTTGTTTGCTATTACAAATTATCACTAAGTCATATGTTGACTGATTGTTTCATGCCCTTTGTTAGACTGTCATTTTCATACTAAGATTTTGACGACGGGTAACCCTGTTTACTTTGTTTCGAATACTAGGCTCACGGCGGGTGTGACCGGTCCAGCAGAGGATGCTTACTCCTCCATGGCACCTGATCCTGCATTCGCTTTTGTGGAAGGTCCGTGTTGCCCTACACTCGATTTTGTATGTGTTTTTTGGAATATGATTACGTTTGATACTTTGTTACTTCGTTACTTCGCCATTTTATCTTAAAAGCAATCCATTCTTAAAGATAAAAGTTAAATTCTTTGAACAGAAAGAGGATACAATGACTAGCTTTTCAACAAAGATGTATGCTAAATCAAAGATATATCTCTTTGTAAAGTTTTTCTACTAACATGAGTATTATTATGTGATGACCAATCAGCATGCCCTGAGTACACCAGATAGAGTATCATACCTATAAGGTACTTTCCAAGAAACAGCTATTTAACACATACATGTATATATGAGTATCTTGATTGTATTTAAAATAATAGTAGAGATATTTTGCATATCAATGATTCAAAAAGGCTTAATATTCAGTGTTTTTTTTATCACTTCGGAAAAATATCACAGATTTTTTCTAAATATATAGGGATTTTAATGAATTATAGGGAAAATATAGGGATCCTCAATATAGGAATTTATAGGGACTTGACATCCTGCATGCAGGCTAAACATGTTTTGTTTTGTATGCGGATGAATACAGTTAAACTACCAACGATACCGTAAACAAATATAGTTCCTCCATGTACGACTGGTTACATGTAGTATGTAATAAATAACAATGAAGTATTAACCTCAAACTACTAAATGGCATTGATTTAAATATCTGAATAAATTATACAGTAAATACTCTTAAAAACATCGTAAATGCCTTTGTCACCAAACCGGAAATGACGAACAGTACTGCACTCGTAAAAAGATGATGACAGCCAAACACATGAAATATATTTATCCACCCGACATTCCCCGATATTATTACACATGTGCTACCACTACCCCTCGTGAAACTAATGCAGATACATGTAATTTGAACATGAATTACCCAAGAGAAAACACGTAAGTACATGATATGACTCATGATGGCTTCATTTTCTTAGATGACTGTTCCGTTTACCTGATCAAGACTATGGGATCACGGCGGGTGTAACCGGTCAACAGGGGATGCTTACTCCTCCTAGGCACCTGATCCCACCTCTGGTGTGTCCCGGGGTCCGTGATTGCCCAACTCTTGTTTTTGTATTCTATTTAGGACTTGCGAGATTGATCACTGTTCGTTATCTTTGCCTTTACATGAATAGATAAACTAACGGGACATGTAAACATTTGACAAGTCAAAATATACGGGACGACTTTCCAATGAATAAAAATAGTAATACGTAATACAAAGTCACAAATCATTATTGATCCAATTTGGTTGACCATCTAACAGGTTACACTCCCCCCAACTTAATTAAGAAAATTCTCCTGAATTTTGAAACTAGTATTGAGAAAGAAATGTTGGATCAATAATAAAATGTTGAAAATCTGGAATTTAGTACACAAGTAACAAGGATTGTCTTTCAAAGTTTGACTCCAGCCCGTGGGGATCCGGGTTAGAATAGGTCCTCAGCATCCCCTTGCGTGTCGTAAGAGGTGACTAAATGGGGCGGGCATTCGGATGAGACCGGAAAAACCGAGGCCCCGTGTCACAGCAGGTGTGGCACGAAAAAGACCCCTCCCTGCTCAAAGGCCCTGAGTGTCGAACATAGGCCTAAATTTTGCAGCCCTTCACCGGCATTGGTGACGTCTCCATATGAGTGAAATATTCTCGGTGGGACGTAGAACAATAAATAATCAATCAATCACCCCACCTCACCCAAAAGAGTGTCAGTCGTCCTGTCCTGCATCACGCATAACCTTTCGATCATCCTGAGCCATACCTCATCACCGTCATTCTCTTGCACAATGTTCTTTAACTCTGGTAAATATAAATCGTATACGGTACCAATTTTGATGCACCAGATGCGCATTTCGACAAATGATGTCTCTAGATTTTCAGTGATGCTCAAACCGAAATGTTGGAAATCCGAAACATAGAAATTAAAACTTTAAAAAAGTGAACCAATGTAGTGCCAAAGGCTGGAGCCAAATACTTCAAACGATCAGAGCTAAATAATTTCTCGTTTCCTGCAGATTTTGTCACTTTTTTACGGTTTTCTCAACAGTTCCGGGAAGGGCCAAAAAGTTAAATTTATCCAATAGATCGATTCTTTCAATTTTAGAAGAGGGTTGTAGGGTCCAGACTTTGTTGTAACATCATGGAGGTGTATTCCCATGACAGGAGCCTTCGGTCTTGCGACATCTCCTTCCAGTTCTTGGGAGGCCAAGAAATGGTCACATTTTGCACACTCAGGCTGACTTCATCTCCCCAGTCCCTCCGTGCTGGCGGGAACAAGGACAGGCATCCATTCTTCAGGAGGCTCAATGCCCGCTCCGAAAGAGATGTAGGTTTTCTACTCTGCGTCGATCTTTAGAGACTCTTTCCAGTCGGTTGAACGGTTTCCTGTTCCTGAGGGGCTGTCTAGGCTGCAACTGGAAATCTTGGCTTGAGGGTTGGGGTAACACTCCTCAACCTTTTCCTAGGGGGGCTCTTTGTCACCTCAAAATTGACCTTAATTTCTTTTACATGGACGGAGTATACTCCCACAAATCTGACCAGTCTCTCTCTCACTGTGGACGATATAATGCTCTTTACTCTCGATGGATCTCCTTTGAATGGTGCGGTAAGATTTTGAACGACCATCTTTCTGGAGAGGCTTGTCATTCCTCTCGGGTCTTGTAGGATGCAATCTCTAATAGAAACCTCATACTTCAATCCGCCCTATTGAATGAAGGTCGCTACGGATCCATCCACTAGAGAAACGTGGAGCACTTCCAGTTCTTCAATGTTATGAGCAGTTGGGGTGTAACAGATGTCATGTGACGTAGGAGTCCCAATCTCATCTTAATAGTCAGGTTGGAAGGCTGCCTCAGGATTACTTGTACTCGAGTGGCTCTCCAAGGACAGAAAGATGAACAGAAAGAAGGATGACTGGCAGAGGGGATGGGACGACATGAAGAGGAAGATCGTGCTGCACTCCCCAAACCCTGAGGCAGCCTTCCAGCCTGACTATGGGGAGATTGGGAATCCGCCCCTAAGGACCCAGGGGTGTAAGGGACCTGGCATTTACAATTTATGTGCCCCTTGCCCCAAATATTCTTCATACCAAATTAAAAAAGAGTTAGTTTTCAAGAAGTTAAAATGTTCAATTGTTACAGGATGACGGACAAATTGCAGTAGGTCACCTGAGTTTACTTAGGTGACCAAAAAAAAGTAAAAAATAAATCCTTGGAGATAATAGTCATTGCTTTTCCATTGAAAATCTAACATGCGATAATCATCTGGGTGAGTGGGAGTGTTCCCAAAACTATCTTTTATGTACATGTTTGCCACAATGACTTGAGAATTTGACTTTTTGATGGTATGTATAACATTCTCAAGAGACTCTTGAAGTGTGGACTTTGAACAAAATAATTTACTAACTTTCCTTTATGATACGTAATCATAAACGTGTCGGAATTCACGAGCATTTTTCTTTTCCTATATATAAAAATTTTAAGTTAATGTATAATATTTCATTTAAACTTTATTGTGCATGTAGGAAAATGATTTCTATGAATAACAGTTCGTGAACATGCTATAACACATAGACAAAAACCAAATAAGAAACACTGACGAGACATTTAGCTGTTTTATGATTGTAGCCAAACAATGCTTTTTTACTGATGTGTGTGTGCGCGCGTGTCTATTCGTAGTTCAAATATGGAAGCATACAACAACACTGGTTTACATTAAGGCATTTGCTTCATTTCATTTAAACTGCTGATGCTGTGGAAACAGATGTAAATTTTACATGTTCATGTAGTCACATACACCGTATACAGTATGATCATCTCAGTAGTTCTAATTATAATGGGGACTGTTATAAATCCCCGCTCAGTAACACTTCGTAACATTCAGTCGACATGGATTTCATTTTATTTCCTTCATTTGTAAGATAACTATACAAATGTACACGTTAAAGCAATAATGGAAGGGTATTTGTTTCACAATATATAGTGGCGTAGCTTACATGTATGCTTGGATGCTCAATCATCCACATCATTTTGCCAATTTTTTATGATTTAAATTAAGCAGTGGTGCGACCGTCTGTAAACTTCACAATTTGGCCTTCTTTTCAAGAACCACTGAACCGATTTCAATCAAACATGGTTCACATCTTCCTTGCGTGAAAGGAATTCATGATATGCCATGTCTCCTTTAAGGATGTTCTCTGGTGAGATGAATTTTTTTATTGAATTAACTTTGTAATACCCATTTAACTCATTCATCTTGACCAGAAGCAATTCAAACACAGAAAAAGGTATGTTATTGCGGACTTTAAAGAGTTACAGCCCTCAAAGTTACCACCTTTGCTTGAAAGTTACTTTTTTTGAAATCACCCATTTTCCACAAGAAACACAATATAAAACAAATATTCATTACAGAATAATCTTCATTATCTTATTTCATGAAAAATTAATCTAATTTTAATTTCTATAAAATTTACATAATTTTTTTCAAATTCTAGAAATAATAACAGATTATCCAGCAATGATTGGGGGGAAAATGACACAAATTTTAAGTCAAATTTTGTCAAAAATTCAATCTAGCAAGAGTTCTTGAATTAAACTTTTTGTGAAATTGCAATGCAGATTCGAAACAATATTTTGCTCATTTTGAATTTAAAAAGTTTTGAACCATTTTGTGTCCCCACCCCCCTTCTCATTTTGTCATAAATTTCAACTCAATTACAATATACAGTATGCTTTGTCATAAAATGTATTTTTTTCAATTCATATTTATAAATTTTATGTATTATTTAATCATATAACATACTGTCTAAAAA